>JANZLH020000035.1:3629678-3640310 GCA_026770325.2 Erythroxylum fimbriatum | reverse complement strand
TATCATGAACATGGGTTTTTAGTTACTTACTGTTTAAAATTTACTGGTTTCTGATGTTGTGGTTTTAAATTATTGCATTGCCATGAGGATTATTAGTATAAATGTTCTGGTGGTGCACCTTTATCGTGGGATACTCGTCGGAGCGACCTCCGGGTTTCCCGTTGTGTACCCTACGATGAGGGGGCGCTACAAAGTTCATTGAGTTGATCAAGTCATTCATACTCTATTTTGATAAATCGCACACCCTCAAAATGTTTTAAAAGTAAATCAGGCCTTCACCAAGGAGATCCCTTATTCCCACTCCTTTTCATAATATGTATGGAAGTTTACTCTTGAAGTCTGAATGACTTTATAGTCGCTAATCACACCTTCAAATATCATTGGCGATGTAAACCCCCTAAAAATCACTCACCTTTCGTTCGCTAACGATCTCCTTATGTTTTGCCGTGCTGATTTGAACTTAGCACAGACTTTACTTGATTGTCTGGTTACCTTCTCTAGTTTTCAGGTATGAAAATGAATACTTCCAATAGTCAAATTTTCTTATCTCCATATGTGACTTATCTGACTCATCAAATGGAAATTATCTCTGGCCTTAAAAAGGGCACCCTTCCCATTAGTTATTTAGAGGTTCCTCTCTTGACAGGAAGGTTATCTAGGAGGAACTGCTTACCCATCTTGGAAAAAATTGATAAGAGGATAATCAATTGGACTCATAAAACTCTTTCCTATACAGGTAGACTTCAATTGGTAATTTCAGTCTTGTTTTCTTTCCAAGTATTCTGGTCTTCCCTTTTCATCTTCCCCTCTTCCATCCTTAAGAATATAGAGTCTAAGTTTAGAAATTTTCTGTGGGCAGGGAAGGTGGATTCTAATTTGTCTGCCAAGGTAAAATGGAATGACATTTGTAGAACTAAAAAGGAAGGAGGTTTAGGGATCAAACATTTGACCACTTGGAATTATGTTCTATTAGGTAAAAGGATTTGATATTTGTTTGTTGACAGGGAAGCTCTTTAGGTTAAGTGGGTCCATATCATTTTATTGCGAAGGGAAAATTTCTGGAGTGCTCAACCAACCAATAATAATCCCTGGAGTTAGAGGAAAATCTTAGTTGTGGGAGATAAATAAAGGAACCAATTCAGATTTAGGATAGAAAATGAAATTTCTACTCTGTTGTGATAGGATTCGTGACATCTAAGCGGAATACTAAAGGATTTTTCTACTTCAAGAGAGATTACTAGATCGGATCTTCCAATGACAATAAAAGTGTCAACAATTATCAGCAATGATAAGTGGAGATGGCAAGAGCCTTTTATAGGGGTTATTCGCAACCTTGAGCCCCTCGAGTATATTTCAAATAGTTCAATTTCAGACAGTTTGGAATGGTTAGCTTACCCTTCTAAAAGGTACACTAACAGGTCAACCTTTAATTTCCTGAGACCACCTCTTCAAACTGTTACTTGGTTTAAGATGTTCGGTGAAAAGCAAATAGCCCTCGATGTTCCTTTATTTTGTGACTAGCTTCCTTCAAAAATTACAAGTATGAGATAAACTTCTCTATCTCCAAACCCTAAATCACTGCCCCTTGTGTTTTTCAGCAAATGAGATTATATACCATTTATTTTTTGCGTGCTCCTATTCCGAAACCGTATGGGACCTTTCTCTCAACCATTTCCATATACATATCCCAGTCCCTTCAAATCTCCAGTCCATTCTCAATTGGTTTAACCTCCATTTCTGACCTTCGGACAATAACCTTTTTCCAATTCCCCTTTCCACTATTGTTTACATTTTATGGTATGAGAGGAATGTGCATACATTCAAAGATAAAGTTTAGGATGTGGGGAGTTTGACTCCCCCGTAATCTTCCAAGTTATAAAACATTTCAGTGGTCTTTTTCATTAATATTTTTATTGTAAAATTTGTTTTTAGGTCATTAGCACGTGGTCTTTATAGCAGAAATAGGAAGAGTTACAAGAGTTGCATTTAGCACCTCACTGTACAGTACGTAAGTATAGACTGATGGGAATTAGTAAAAACAAATCTTAGCAGCAGATCAAGACTTTTACTGTGATTTGGAAGGGCGATTTATTCAAGCTCCTCAAATAATAGATACAAAAGAGATGACAAATTGGCAATACACTTCTTATTTCTTCCGTGCTCACTGTTAAATAGATGTGCTGCCTTTTGTTTGCTTACTTTTGTAGCTGATTCTTCTCTCCTTTCGATAGTTCCATTTGGTTTTGGTATAATGATGGTAAAATTTTGTTGGTTATGCCGTGAAGCATGAAGAAAACTTGTAAAAATGCAATAGGTTACTCTGGCCCTTCTATGAGATTCTTGTATAAGGAACTCAAGTTTTATACATAACGATTATTTTGTATAAATTATTTCTGATTTATATATAAAAAAAAGGGCCTCTTCTAAAGAGCACCGGCCGTCATTATCACGTCCCCTATTGCAAGTATTAAATGCTCTAATTGGGTCTTACATATACAGTAATGGAGAGAGTTCCTATCTAATCTTGACAAACTTTTAAAGTTTAGACTCAGTCGTAGTTAATTGGATATAGTTTAGGTTACATAAATTGATTCAGAAGTTGAACAGGGTTCTTCAGAGCAAAGGTGTATCATGTTGCTGCTAAAGAATATGTCTTGAATAGATAAGCCAATATTTCCTTGTAGTCACCAATCTCAGCACCAGTGTTAGGATCAACTAAATAAGGTACCTGCATGTGGGTAAACCAAATGTAAAGGTCTTGGAAAAATAATGGGAGAAGATGCCAGAAACTGACCTTTTGATTTCCAGATAAATTAATGAGCAAGTCCGTCCGCTTAGATCCTGCTCCAACATTCAGAAGAACATATGGGATCTCCAGTTCGCACAGTGCTTCTCTAACAATTCTTGCATTCTGTCAAGAAAGGAGATAAGGGTTGTAAGCATAAAAGCACTATTTGATACAGCAGACGAAAAAGAACTTCAATGTATAAAGAACATTCAACATTTTGGAGCATAATCAAGTGTTAGGCTGTATAGACAAAACAGTTCTATAGATTCAATCAACAGACAAAACTTGATAGGTAGGTCAGGACCAAAAAGAATGTTCTTACTGGATTATTTTCATACGAGAAAAGTTCCAACTTCTTGGGTGGCATGTCTGGAGTGGCCTTTTCCCATCTGCTCATTCCTCTACCAGCTCGAAGAAGGGTCGGCATCCATCCAGTGAACAATGTGCTGGAGTATTGCGGAGAGGAAGATGAAGAAATTGAACATATGTAACTATAGAGAGAATGCTTTCTGATCAATTAGCAATAGCATTTGAAAGTCAATACCTTTCCAAAAGCCCTACTGAGGGACTTCTCTTACCATATTGCTGAAATAGGTACTTAACAATGTCCCCTATCAAAAACAGTATAAACAAATGTATTAGACCACTCAGCGCGATTACAAGTCCAAATCTGGAGCTTCATAGCTAAGAGTTTGCAAGTGACATTTAGATCAGCCATATACATAACAAATACATAAGAAATTGTGTTGCATATAGCCTTGCTGTTTAAGTGTTAACAATGGTACTATAAATTTCCTAGCCTTTTTAGCAATTGATTCAGGTGAAGATTGCACAGAAGAATATGAGTGTGTTTGAAATGGTTATTTGCTGATACTTTTTGTTATTATCACCATTAAGGGATTAAGATGCAACTTAGCACCCATATAAACAACTAAAAATGCAGGTATTTCACTAAACCACTAGTAGTCCAGAGCACATAAAACAGTTTGTGTGAAGCCTCACCACTTACCACTTTCATACATTGAAACACCAGTGTTTGGATCAACGAGAAATGGAAACCTGCATAGCAATTTTCGTAACACATTCACAAATAAATGAAAAAACTTGAGACACAGAGCTGCAGATGTAAGGAAATTAGTAGCTATCCACCACATAATGGTACACTGCCGTGTATTTCAAATTTATAGGGTAGAGAATTCCAATAAGCTTTCTGTACTTTTCAAAACCATATGAAACTTTAAATCTTTGCAATGGACACATCACCTATAACTTTTTTGGCAAACGGAGATATGTATGAACTTTCAATTAGTAGTTATTCTATATTCGTCTTCAACCTTTAATTAGAAAAGACTTGATTTGTTGGCAAGCAACACAAGTTAGAGATGATCATGTGAATCTACATATCTAAGAAAACAAAAAGATGAAGAACTCGATGCTTAACAGAAGTTTGATAATGGTCGGTATACATGAAATATCAAACAAATGGTTTGGGGATTTGAAGGCGACCACAATAGAAAATTAGTTAAAAGATTTGAGAAATTAAAAATATTAAAATAATTATCTTTCAACTGAAGAAAAAAGTCTCTATGTTTGCACATTTCATTGGATTAATTAGTACTCCAAAAGTTAGGAGGAAGATCACAGTGCTATTAGTTGAAGGTTATGTTAGCTACAACAGTTGAAAGTTCGGATTATATCTGCAACTGTATATGAAATTTATGAAGAATATGTAGCTAATTTTTTCCTTCCTGAATGTTGCTATTTGACAAAAGAAAACAGGAATGAGACACTGTCAATCTCGAAACAGCACATGAAAGATAATAATTTCATAGCTCATAACAAATCATATTAAATTTGGAATTCTAGTTAAATTAAAAGGAGAGGAGCAACATACAGCTCTTTGCCTCCAAGCTGTTTGACCAACTCCCTATGTTTTATAGAGCCTTTAGGACAAGGATACACCTGCGGTAACAAATCAAAGTGATGATGAATGAGGAAGCAAAGTAGGAAGCGAAGTAGAAATAAGAAAATCATTTGACCGGGGAAATGAGAATGAAGTCAAAGAAGAATGTTCCTCGATCCCTGTGATTTTTCTGTTAATTCCCACTTATGCATAAATAGACTACTTGTTGAGGGAAAAAATGAAACAGGCTGAGGACATCCTGACATTTAAACAATAATCATCTGAATGTTTAACAACAACAAAATGTTGCTAGGGATGGATAAGCTATCAGTAAACAGAATAATTGCAGGAGAATCCTAGTGAGCATAGTGGTGTAACACTGGTTGATCTAAAGAATATAAGAACTTCAACAACTGTCTAACAACCATGACTACAAAGAATAATAATCTATGAACAAGTTTACTCACATCAACTGAAAGATCCAGCTCAGTCATTGCCTCTCGAACCCTCCGACAGAAGGGGCACGCTTCTATTGCAAAGAAAATATTGGAACCTTAATTGAAATCCAATCATGGTAAAAAGAATAGACTGATTCAAGAAATTAATCAGGAATTAAGGAAAGAAGTAATGGTATCATGTGCTGCAAATACTACGCTAGGTACAAGTAGACTTTATACCAAAAGGGTTGCATTTTCAATTAATGTGTATCCTAAAGTTCAGGGTAAGGAAGGAGTCTTAAGTAACTACTGATTCAATACATATGAAAGTGGCTCCTCATGCATTTGTTACTTATCCACGATTTCTGAATGTAGAAGGCATTATGACTGCACACCATTTCTGAATGTAGAAGGCATTATGACGAGCGTTATTGATGAAACTCTGATAAGCACTGAGGAGGCTTACCAAATTCAAACAACTGCAGACGTTGTGGAGGATCTGAAGAAATTGTCCCTTGATTGTTCAAGCTGTCAGTGACAGCTGATGATCCCCATGGAAATCGTGCCAGGGTAGACAAGAATGAGGTTGTGAACTGTCACAGAACATACGTTCAGGTGTGAGTCACCTGGAGGGAACATTTAAACCTTGCATAGTTGTCATTAACACATGCAAACAGACGCAAGGAAAAGAAATATAAGTTGTTAGAGGACAATCATAACAAGACAACCAACTACTATAAGAAAATATAGGAAACATTTTAAGTATTTACCTCAAGATTATAATTCCTTGCTTGAGATGGATCTCCTTGCTGCAAACCAGAGGAAAAATTAACTCTTAAGATAATTAAAAAGACGAAGAAGATTCTGAATTTTAAGAGCAAGAAGGAAGGGTACATCAAGCACGATTAAAACTAACTTCTGAAACCAAAACTAAAACAATTTGCATAATGCATTGGAAATTTCACGCTCCCAACAGACAGGGAAGAGGCAATAAGAAACACGTATGGATTATCCTGAAATCACTGAAATAAGTAAAATTAATGTCCTTTAAAGACTGGAAATTATAACGCTTAGGCGATGAAATAGAACTCTCACTAAGTCACTATAATAATTCTTAATTATAAATACTATTTTTCACCAAAAATTGACAAGGGAGTAGCAGGGAAAAAGTCATCTTTCACGGGCAATGCCCCCTACTAATTTCCCTTATCAGAAACTAACTAATTTAGCTCAAAAGAATATTTCTAGCAAATTGGCGGCACCACACAAAGAACAAATCTTTATTCAATCGCACTGACATAAAATGGTAGTTAACTCATAAGTAAAATCTTACAGAGAAGAGCTTGAGCAGAGGACACAGAAAAGACAAGAAACTAGTCGAAGAAGAGCTTGTGGTGCTGGAAACCAAATCATTTTCATTGTCCAGAGAGACTGGTTTCTCTGTATCAGCTGATTTGGCTTGACACCTGCTGGTGAGAGCGGAGACTCTGTTACGATTGCCCGTCAAATGACGCAGTACCTGCACTCTACATGAGTGGCTCGGTGGGAAAGTTAGCGCATAATTGAGTTGATGCGGTGGCGAGTTGAAAGAAGACGGAGGGTACTTCAGACACGACAACATTGTTGTTGTTCGCTATATTACCTCGCTTACCTTAACTCATCTTCTCTCTTGTAGCGTGTGTTGCTAATTTTGGGCTTACAAGTACACTGGGCTCTGACAACAACGATCTGTCTTGGATTTTCCATTCGTTGACTTGAAAGTAGTTGAAGTTAACAGTCAAGCCCAAGGGGAAGATTGCTCCTTTATTAAGAATTAAAAGTTCTATTAAATAATCGTCTGAATGTTGAAGATTAGCTTTGGTTTCTATGGTCTTCCTAACACGTTATCTGTCTCGGATATTAGTTACCAACTTCAGTTCTTGTACAAGGTCTTCATTTCTGTTCACTTTTTTCTTAATTTCGAATTCGCTTACATGGATGAAGATTTCTTTGGTACGGTTTAAGTGTGTACATGGGATATCTGCGATTTGGTTTCTTTGTGTGTGCGTGTGAATCGATCCATGCGATTGACTTCTCTGCCTAGTTCTTTGCAAGTTTAAAGTTCATTTCTTTAAGGTATGTTGTTTAGGCTTACGGTACTGAAACTACCATCTGTCTTAAGTTGTTTGATAGAGAATCATTGTATGCAGGTAGATATTAATTCAACTGTTTGTGGGTTTCTATGTTGAACTACCTTGTTCGTTTTCTGTAGTTGGATTTCTGTGGCTGTTTCTTATTTCCGTGTTTATGCTTTTCGGATGAAGAGTAGTGAGATTATCAATTTGGTGCTCATTACTTTTACCTAATCGAATTTCATTCAAGTGATGGCATCATTTCCAGATCTTGCAAAATGATGCCCTGATTTTATAATTTTATCTCAGAATTAAATAGAACGTTCGTCATCTTTGTTGGTTTAGTTTTGATGATGAAGTCGCTTGTATTATTTGCTGCAGTAAGTAGTTTGGTCTGGCTTTATGGGTGGACAATCAATAGATGATGATTGGGAGTTTACTTCCAAATCCTATGGGGTTCGGACAGTTGTTTTGGTTGGACGCACGGGCAACGGCAAAAGCGCCACTGGAAACAGCATTTTGGGGAGAAAGGCCTTTAAATCAAGAGCTAGCTCCACTGGGGTTACTAGCACTTCTGAATTGCAGCAAACCGTGCTAGGAGATGGTCAAATTATCAACGTCATTGACACTCCTGGTATGAAACAAGGATATATATGTGTTCGTCTTTTCCACAATGAGCTTTTGGTCTCTTTGTTCTATTCTATCTTTGTAATACCAATGATGATCAATCTATTGCAGGACTATTCGATTTTTCTGCTGAATCCGAATTTGTTGGAAGAGAGATTGTCAAGTGTATTAATATGGCAAAGGATGGAATACATGCTGTTATTCTGGTTTTATCAGTAAGAACTCGCTTTTCAAAAGAAGAAGAAGGGGCTATACGTAGCTTACAGACATTGTTTGGGAGTAAGATAATTGACTACATGATTGTTGTTTTCACTGGGGGAGATGAACTAGAAGATAACGACGAGACGTTGGAAGATTATCTAGGTCACGAATGCCCACAACCTTTGAAGGTTGTCTTCTTAAACTATGATTAATTTTGATTTATGTTAGAGATGAGTTTGTTGATATTTTTAACGAATATGTGCTACAAGAGTAGTTATCTAAGTAATGATACACTAAGGAAGTTGGAGTTTTATACTGATTTTTTTATTAATTAATCTCAGTATTTCTATCATATGGCATCACATATTTCAAGAATTATAGTCTTCCCTCTAGTAATGGTTGACATATTATTAAGAAAACTAGTTCTTGTATAAGATGTCCTAAAAATTTTGGATTTGTCAGTTTCCATTCACGAGTCCATGAAAAGAAAGTTGTGTTAGACCGTGGGAACTATCACGAATGACATATCATCCAAACACCCTAGTGGTTGGCTTCACAATCCAATCGATCAAAATCATCTGGATTGACGGCTTTAATTTTTCCTTTCAACCACTGTTATTTGGCATCTAAAACCTTATTCATTAGCTTCAACATTCACTCCGGTGGATGGTATGAGCTTAGATTTATGTAGGAGATAGCAACTTCAACAGTTGGAAAGTAGATTGTTGAGATTAAAATTTTTTAACCTATTCTTTGGCCAAATTGATTTTGAGTTTCTTAACTTTGTTTTCTACGTTTTATGTATGTTTGTGGAATATTATTTCCTAGCATTAATGTTTTAATTCTGTTGTAACATTTATGTAGGACATCCTTGCAATGTGTAACAATCGACTGGTGCTTTTTGATAACAAGACCAAAGATGAACTTAAAAGAGTGGATCAGGTTCAGGAGCTTCTTGTACTTGTGAACAAGGTTATTTCTCAGAACAATGGACAACCATTCACTGACGAGTTATTTATGGAATTGAAGGTGGGTGTGTTCAGAATTTTTGGTATAGACTATCACGATCTACTATCTTCCACGGTAATGTATTAATTGCTACGACAGAACGGCGAAATAAGACTCCGCAATCAGCAAGAAGAAGTATCTTCCCTAGAAGGGTATAGTAAGCAAGAGATATCAGATTTGAAGGCGCAAATGCAGATGAACTATGAAGAACAGTTGAAACGGATAACTGAGATGGTATTTCATTTCCCTTAGTTTTTACAGGTCAATTTGTCAGATGTGATTTTGCGTTTGTCTAAGGTTTTGATAAAATGTTTTCTTTAATCTTAGTTGAGCTTTTCATGGTATTACCTGAGAAAACTCCCAACAACAGAGTCAAGAATTCCCGGTAATGAATTCTTGTTTCAGTTACATACAAAAATTATGAAAGAGCAAAACCAGAAGCATTTGAATATTGTAATCAGTAGATATCTTAAGTTGAAGAATGGTTAGTCTTAGAGCATCATACTTGGTGTAATGGTAATTCTTTGTGTTTTAGACTGTTGTCAGCTTAAATCGATTTCGAAATCTGAATCATATATCTAATTGGTGCCATTCAACAAATTATCTTGAACTGGTCTACAAGATTATTGTCATTGACAAAATTCTGCAGGTTGAGTCTAAGCTTCAAGAGACAACCTATAGGCTTGAGCAACAGTTGGCGGAGGAGCAAGCTGCGAGACTAAAGGCAGAAGAGAGTGCGCAACTAGATCGAATGAGATCAAATGATGAAATCCGCAAGCTTAGAGAGAACTTGGAAAAGGCTCAAAGAGAGACTGAGGAACTCCGTAAGAAAGCTGAAAGCCTTTGTGCTATTCTATAAACTGTTAAAATCCGTCAGCAAAAACTGGACTATTTTCCCTGAATCTTCTGGTTGGTATCTCTGCAGAGTGTTAAGTGTCCACTGCTTATCATCGAATCATATGTGTATGTTTCCAAGTTTGATGTTGGTCTGCTTATCGTTGAATCTTATGTATATACATACATACGTTGAATCATATGTATATGTTTCCAAGTTTGATGTTGGGTTCTGTAAAATGCTTATCGTTGAATCTTATGTATATACATACATACTTTTGAGCTATTGTTGATCGAAAAATGGAATACATTGATTTGGAGGAAAACATACTTGTGAATGTAAAGAAAAAATTACAAAAAGTTCAAGCTAAGTTGTAACTAAAGTCCTCCCAAATTGAGTAATAGCTGAAGATTTGAGAAAGTCGTAAATTGTTATATCCTAAATGTTAACGACTTTGCCTTTAATTTTGTTTATGAACGTCGTCGTTTTTGCTTAACTTAGACGTAAGCGGGTCTATCTCACGTGATGACACGAGAGATAGACCCTCTCTTGATGTAATTTTTTCTATTCTTTCATGAAATTTTAAGTTCTCAGTGAAAAAAATGTCTTCCAAAATTTACCTCTATCAAAAACGACTACTATAGTAGACTCTATTTTAAAAAATTAAAGTAAAAGAGACGAAATTCTTTTATAGTTCAAGTTTTAAAAAAATTCCAATATTT
>JANZLH020000035.1:3619039-3629578 GCA_026770325.2 Erythroxylum fimbriatum | reverse complement strand
TCTCTTGATGTAATTTTCTCTATTTTTTTAATGAAATTTTAAATACTCAGCAAAAAAAAAGTCTTCCAAAATTTACCTTTATAAAAAATGACTATTATAGCATACTCTAATTTAAAAAATTAAAGTAAAAGACATGAAATTCTTTTATAGTTCAAGTTTTAGAAAAATTCCAATATCTTAAAATATTGAAAATTTCTTTTATAATTTTTAATTTAAAAAATTAAACTTTTGTTAGAAAACGACGGTGGAACATATGTGATGCACATAAAACACAATAACTATTTTGCACAATTCTTAAATATAATTCAAATTACTTAAATACGTTTAAACTAATGGTTTATTATGATTATTTTAAATTATTTATTTAGGTCAAGTTTAATCAAATTTAAGAGTTATGATGAGTTGTCATTAGGAATGGCAATAGATCGAGCCCAAGGGCTACCTAACCTAATCTAAGCTCGATTTGGTCCAGGCAATTTTTAAAAGTTAAAAATGTCAAAATGATGTCGTTTTTTATAAAATGATATCATTTTCCAGATAAACGTCGAGCCTCAGGATTGGTAGGACTAGAGCAGCCTCGCCTGTTAACTTTTGGCTGGTCTAATTGTCATCTCTGTTCAAATAATGTTTGTCAGTGTTCTTTTATATTATTTATATCACTTGTATTGCGTTGTTATCTTAAAATTGAAGGGCAAAAAAGGAATTTTAAAAAAATGAGAAAATTTTTTGGTTAATAATTTTAGATTAAGACCTTTTTAAATTATTTAAATAACATAAAAATCTCATATTTTTTACTTAAAAATTATACATTTTATAGTGCTAGTGCATTATACAAACTCATTCACTTTCCATCATCATTAATCCTCAATTCCTTTTACAAGTCGAAGTTAAAACACCAAATTAAATGAAATTGATTTTTGTTGAACAAAATTCAACCTACAATCGTTTTCCCAATGTCTTGGCTCGTCGGTAAATTTCTTCGCTAACTAAACTTTTTGACAAAATAGATATTTTGTCAGTAATTTTCGTTACTAAACTTCATTTTTTTGTAGTCAATCTTATTCAGTGGAGCCAAAAATTTATAATAGGAGGGTCTAAATTTAATTTTTTAAATTTTGAAGGGCCCAATACACTACTAGCCCTCAAATAACTTCACCCTCACATATATATATATAATATTTAATTTTTTAAAATTTTGGGAGACAGTGGTGCACTGCCCTATGTATCCCTGATCTTATTAATATTAACAACTTTTCCAACACAAATTTGCATAAAACTAGCAAATTTAAAACTGTTGTCTACAAGCTATTGAGCTAAGTAGGGTATGCACATATGTGGATAAGGTCAAGCACATCCATAAATGAAGATGACATGCCAATTATGGTCTAGTGACAAAATTAAGCAGCATTTCCAAAATGGCAACACACATTTGCATAACAAAAAAGGCTAAGAAAGTCCGACACACGTGAATTAGAGCATTCATTAGATATACATATTGGATAATGAATCTTTATTTGTCATAATATATCATACTGCTTGCGATTCCATCTCCATCTGTTTAATCACCTGCATGAATGAAACACAGAGGTTCATCAATTTGTCTAAAACTTACATATAGTAAGGGATATTATATTTTATTCAAAAATCTGAACTCAAAAATTAGGAGTTTTATTTTTATAAATAGCTCGATCACTTCATTTTTATTTCTTTTTTAGTTGGGTAATTCCACTTATAAATTTTTAATATTTATAATAAATCTATATAAGCAAAATTAAAATTTAATTTTGAATCAATTTGTTTGAAAATTAAATGGGCATTGTATACTGATTCCTAATAGATCTTGGTGTCTTACAGAAGACATATATGTATATGTATATTAAACCTTCCAATTAAGCTTTAATTAGACTTGCTTCAAATACTAAAAGGGCACCTTCTTGAAGCTTAGAATCATTCTCATATAAAATGTTATGAGAGGCTTACCCAAGATGAAGAATTTTCTTTTCAGGGTGGGATGAGTAGGCAGATGCAGTAGTTCCACCCTCAATCATACTTGGTCCAAAGAAATTGCGAGAGGCCAATGCCTGGATTGCACTCATCTCTGCATCACTCACCATGTTTGCTTGGTGAAGCTTCTCTACTTCTGCTATCTGAAATGTTCAATGCCATTTTTTTCAATTTGCATCACTACTTTGCCAAAATTTGTGACTCAATTGTAAGTAACTGTGTTTCTATGTACCTTGTTCCGGAGATAAATACTTTCATTCTCCATCTCAATCTCCTATAATATATATATACATATAAAGAAGAAGCAGATGTAGGTTTAAGGCATCAAATATGTTAAAATTAATGGAGAAGGGAATCAAAATGGGTGTAAAAGATATTACCCTTTTCTGCAAATACTCAATTTCGGCAAGCAGAAGTTCATGCTGGCACAGTTCCACAATAAGAGGCAAAACCAACATTAAAGCAACAGGCAAAGCTACTTAGGGATGCAATTACGCATGCCAAACGGACAGATAAAAGCTTAACTAATTGTAAAGCATGGATTATGTGTTCAATTGGTTGCAGTGTGAAGTTAATATACTCATGTAAGACGTCCATACCATGTTATTCTATGTATGTTTGTGTTTTACCTTCTTGGATCTAATTCTGCTTAGGCCTCTTTCAAGCCTATTCTCCAACTGTTTTAGCTCCTTCACGGTTAAAGCACTCAAGGAATCGCCCATTAGGTGCCTACATTGCAAAGAAGCAGTAACAGTCATGCACATGAACATCCAACAGTTGGCTTTATAATTACCTGCATTTCATTGATAAATTCTACTTATCAACACAAAGTTGTCAAATTCCGTTACTGATTAGGAATAATAATTAAGGGTAATTTGTATATATACAAATGAATCCGAGTTTTAAGATATTAAGTTGAGATATTAAACTCTTCACAATGAACTACGTACAGTCACTCTTAATTTTAAGTATTTTAGGATACCAATGCTTTCTATTAAATAGTTTTATTAATATTACAGTATTAATTCATAATAATTATGATAATTAAGAGTAATGTCTTAGAGGTGATTTAATTAATTGGAAGAGGCTTCGTAAAAAATTTTAAGGACATAAAATTTTAGATTATAGGTCTTTAAACATTCTTAGATGCTAAAATTTTAAGTTCTTAAAAGATAGTTCTTGCTTAATTTATCATTTAATTAGTTAAATAATTTATTTGAAATACATAATTTATAGATTTATTTAATATATATTTAAAAAGTTAAAATTATGACCTCCTCAATTATTAAGAAACAAATTAATTGTAGAATACAAAAACGAGAAAGATAAATTGATTGATTCAAAACAAGAAATTTGTGTTAAGAATAGTAAGTATAGTAATTAAATGTAAACTTAAACTCATAAATGTGCAAGTGAAGATTTAATTTCTTAGAAGTTTAAGGCCTTAACTTTTAACAACATGATTTTTGGACTTCATTTGAATTGGTTCATTTTAATTTCATAATTATAAGTTCATATTTTGTTTCAAACTTATCTCATTCACACATCTATATAACTCTCATATAAATGTGTAGATTAAATGAGTTGGAACAGTAAAAATAGAACAGATGATCTGATCTCTACCAAGATTTACATAACATAAGCATATAAACAGTGATGAAGATACCACCTATTGGAGTTCTGCAGCATTTGAATTTGTTGTCTCAGCTTTGCTGATTCTTGCTGATAATACTGCAATATAGGCCAAATCATCATAAATATATAACAATAGAAAACCCTTTGCAATTATTATTATTATTGACCAATATTAAAATATTTAAAAATGATATATAATTATTAATTATTTCTGATCATGTACAAAGAAGTGTCACACTTTTGGCTAAAAGTCAAATGGAGATATGTGAGAGGAAGCCAAGAGAAACTTAAATTAAGGGTTACTCTCCATGTAGGGTTCTATGTTTCTACCTGAGCATTGATTTCTGTAATAGAGCTGGTGTTTGAACTATCTGAGCAAGCCTTCTTGTACCTCTCTATAGTTGATTTTATGCTGCTGCTAAAAAAAATTGATTTAGTTAAAAAGAATTTAGGGAAAGAAAAACGATTAACCAAGAAGGAAGTGATGAAAAGAAGAGAAAATTGCAAAGAATCTAATGGTGGCAAAGCTGAAAAGACTTAATCACATATAGTTGTCTTCCATTTTCTAGTTATTCGTAGGAAAATGTAAAACCTCATTTGCCGAACAGTGTGTGGTTGAACTTCATTCTTATCGTACAAATGAAAAAAGTAAAGAAGAATTCAGGAATCAATCTTTACTTCCCTTACTCATTTACTTCACTGAACCTAAGAATGGAGTCAGAATAGGATCAACCGGGCAACTGGAAGAAGCAAACCCTTTTTGGGTGAAGAGAACTGGGATAAAAAGAGAATCTAAAGATTTACTTTCACCTAAAAGAAACAGGCAAAATATGGGGAGCTTTGAAAGCTGAAAATGGGAACAAAAGGGACCTGAGAAACTTGGTACGTATACAACCAATGTGGCAAACATCAGAGATGCTTAAAAGCACTGATTCTCATAAATGGCACCCTTGAAAACGAGAAAAAAAGTAGGGATACTCATGAACATACATTTGCAGTACATATTTTATCGTCAACTTTGGTCTCATGTTAGTGTGCCTCTCCACACCTTCTACAGCTGATCTCTTTCTACGATGCAGTTAAACCCTTGAAAGCGAATCAAGCGTTGCAATCTGAATACATGATATACTAAAAGAAACTGTCTTTGTACCTAAGAAGCACAGACACAGATACAGACACTGGACACGACACGGACACGAATACGGGAACACACCAACTTTTAAAATTTGGTGGACACGGATACGGCATATATATATATATATTATAAAATTTAAAATTAAGAAAAAATTCAGAATTCATAATATGATATATATTGATCGATATATTTCAAGACTTCCAACATTTTATAATTCATACATATTTGATACTTTATAAGCTCCTCTCAAAAAATATGGAGCATATGTTCTATGGAGCCTATATTCCATTAAACAATGTCCGAGCGATCTCCAGACGTGTCCGAACTGTGTCCACCGTATGTCAGTGGGTGTCCGACACGACTCCATTTTGCCGTGTCCGTGCTAGATAACTTTGTACCATTCTAGAAGATCAAAAACCCTGACACGGGAATAGAAAGTATAATAATGCAATGCTAGCGAAGAATTGGGAGTTGGAAGATTGTTAAAGCAAGCTGGTGAAAGAAGAAGAAGCGCAGTCAGTGGAGGACTCAGAGATGTGACATGGGGATTGGACAAACAAAAGTATGGTGGGCGTCAAGTCAGTTAGGTTTACATGGATAATATACTCGAGCCATTTGCTCTTCTCAGACGAAAGTTTTTCAGTTTTGACTTGTTCGACCTCTTCTGCTTCATAAGTTGGCAAAGAAGACTGCTCCTATTGAACTAAAAACAGACCCAAGACTCACTAACAAATTAATAAATGATATTGATGAAACAGACCAAAGCTTTTTTCTTATTGTTTGACCTCACCTCATAAATTTATAAGCTCCAGAACTTGAAGCTTATTTATCCACTATGAACACTCGGTACCTTGTAGTCATGCTTAGCCAAAAGAACAAGAAGAAAAAAAATATTCTACCAAGAAACTTGTTGATGCTTCAGCTCTGTTTAAACTCTCTGTGAACACGACATATAAATGAATGAATGAAAAGTGTATCATATTTAAAGAGAGCCAATAATCAGAAAAATCTAAGGGTATGTTCCTTTTCTCCCAGAAGAACAATCTGAAGCTGATAAGCTAATTGATGTGCATCATAAATATGAGTCTGACAGAATAGTTCTTGGAAAGTCAAAAAATGGGAAGTTGGGAACATAAACACGCTAATGGTTGGCATGATTTCTCTAATTTTCCTGGTCCTTATCTTTATTACTATTATGCGCCACGTTCAGAAGATACTCTATTTACATTTTCAAGATGTCTGCATATATGATCTATGGATCGAACATCTGTATAACATATTACAACTGCATGCCGCACCAGTTTCTGAGATCAGATGATTTATGAGTGTAGTGCATAATATATGTGAAAAACTAAAGGAAAATGAGATAGCGATATGAAAGATGGAAGAAGGAAAAGAACATATACTTGTTGTTGGAGTACTCGTAGAGACGACCACGACTAGAAAAGACAATGAGCGCAACTTCAGCATCGCAAAGGACAGACAGTTCATAAGCTTTTTTCAACAATCCATTTCTTCGCTTGCAGAACGTTACTTGTCGATTAGTAGTGTTCTCAATCCTCTTGATCTCAATCTTTCCTCTTCCCATGTCTGTGCTTGCTGCGAAACCTATAGAAGTCTGTCAGTCACTAAGCATCTCATGCATGACATATTTTCCTCAGTTGATTAATAACCACATGATCTTAATTCTTAACCTTAAGCTTTTTATCAGAAAAGGAAAGAAGAAAGGTTGGTAGTAGGAAGCAGAAAAAGATCATTAGTTAAGAAGAACAGTTTAGTTCTTAGTTAATAATATGCCTAGAAATCCACTGCGACTGTCTAAGCTTTCATTAGGCATCAAATCTAGGTTTTCTGGCGAATGACTTCCTCATAGATCCACATATAGTGAACCTATATGATCACTTACCTTGCATTTTCTTGGAAAATGCACGAGTTTTTACGTTAAGATATTGAGGTTAAAGATCAAAGAAGAAAAATAAACAGGAGAGAACAGGCAACCAAGCAATTGAAAATAGATCCTGAAAGAAAGTTTAGCTGAAAGAAGTTTAAGATGAAAGTTCCAAGAAAATACGAAAAGGGTATGAAGAAAACGATCTTGATTCTTGAGCGTGTGAATTTGTTGTACTATGTGCGAGTTTTGTGGTCTCCTTTGTACATCAACTCAGATCCGGTCAGGATGTACAATTAAAGGCTGACAAAAAATGATCTTGAAATTCCACAAAAATTACACCATCATGAAAGCCCCGTCTTGATCACTACAGTAATTTTGCTACAAAGCGAGATATGATCGTAAGAGAGAAGGGCCGACGAAAAGATGAAGAAAATCCATGAATCAGAAAAGAAATTAGCTCTTTCATATGTTTTGAGCTGGACGAGTGGAGAGATTTAGTGATCATGAAATCCAGAGATATGGCCCCTGATGCATTTGACGCGTAGAAGAAGAGAAAAGAAAAAAGAATGGTGACCTATATATATATATATATATATGAAGCAAATCTAAAGAAACATGTTTGTCAAATTATATATAACCACAAAAACTTGAACTTGGAATGTATAGAAATGGTGTATTTTTAGATACAGAGAGAGAGGTAGACCTGCTCTAGCTGAATATGATCACAAGCTCCGGCAAGTACAGCTTTCGGAAAATTTAGAATCCCAAAGAAGCTAAAGTTGGCTTGCTGGACTTCACTGCCATATTTATAGGTCCTTCTTTCTTTGTCTTGATATCATTGTCTATCTAGACAGAGAAACATGGAGAAAAGTTAGATTGTTGCATTATTATTATTATTATTATTATTATTATTATTATTATATTTTGTTTACAAATACAACTCTCTTTCACCTTCCATTCCAGTCTCCAGACTTGAGAGAGAGAGAGAGACAGAGTCTGATGATGAAAGGGACGTAGGAGTTGTTGTTTTGCCAAATCCTTACTCATGACGTTGTTGTTTTAGCTAAATTAATCAGCTTTGCAGGTCCAAACTCGCACCATTTTCTGCAATTCCTTTATTCAGTTATAAATTACCTCTCTGTTCTTTGCTTTTGACTACAATGCCCCTCATATGTGGTTGTGGTTGTAGTTATAGTTGTACTCTTTGGTTGCTTCATATGAGTTTAAGAGGATGTTAGTTATTGAAATCCACACTCAAAACTCTTGCTGGCATTTACACTTTGGCGCATTAGGGTTTTAATGGTTAATTTCCAGGCACGTCTCTTCTATCTTTTCTTCTGTGTGTGCGTGAAAGAAGTGGAAAACCTAAGGAATTGAAGGTAATTGGAAAAGTGATCTTCTGAAGCACATCTTAAACATAATAGATTCACTGCTTTAGCTTGGATCAGACAAAAACACTAAATAGATTGCCTTCAAATGAACCTTAGTTCCTAATTATATACATCAAACACCACACATATATGCTATCATTAGAATGAAATTTTCATCTTGTTAAAAAAAATAGTAAAATACGTATCCTAAGAAGCATATAAGTTTAATCACCTGTAATTGCATTGTATTGAACACCATCTTAGAACTGATTTGATGTATGAATAGTCAGACATAAATATTGAAAATCCGAAATGATGTAGTTTCCCAAAATTTTAACTTTGTCTTAGTTGTTTTGAAGTGTATCTATTAGTTGCTTGATATAAAGTCAGTGTGTCAACAATTGTCAATTTTCCAGCACAAAAGAAAGCATAAAATTAAGCACGAAATAAACAAATCAACACCTGAGATTTAGTAACACAGTTCGACACATTTTATCTACATCTGCAGAGCCCACACTCAGCTTAAACAACTTTCATATGTGATGCAACAATAGATTTACTCAAGGCATTACAGAGCCAACTGATTCAACCCTTAACATTATTTCTCGTCCTCATAACCCGTAAAAGTAAATCACTCTCAACAACAAGACCACTTTGTGCTAACCTCAACCGAGGATTTTTCCAATAATGTTTGACAATAAAGATAATAATTAAACAACTCAAGTAATTTAAACAATAAGAACATAAACAAAGATACTTGAGAAAAGAAAATGACTCCCTTAACAATATAGCTTCGTCAACTAAAGAATGAGAAGTTGTTCACCAAGAAATATGATGTGAAACTTCAATATTGTCACTTAAATATCCCACATACTACAACAGAAAAATCAACAAATAAACAAACATTTCATCACCGAAAGGTTATAGGCAATGGAGCTGCAAAACCAACCCACAAAAAACACGATAATCCAATGGACCTGAAAAACACGCAACCCCTTGGAGAAAATCCAGCTACAAATTTGAATAGAATCACCAAAAAATCAGCCATAAGAGATAGCTCAAAATACTGAAAATTACAACTACCAAGTCATCATATTCTGGTCGTTTTCTCACACAATACAGCCCAGAAAATTCACGCAATAGGTAGAAACTGTAGCTGCCCAATTTAAATGAAATCAACGAAAATATCCAGCTGCAAGAAGAGGCCAAAAATTTACATCTTATCTTAATCTAGATATGCTGATTTTATTCCAATTAAATCCTATCTTGACTAGGATTTCATCCTAAGTAAACCTAATATTCAAAGAATCTCACATAAGGTAAAGTACTTGTCATAATGAAATTCTACAAATAACCAAAGTTGTCCAATTATAAATAATCTAAGAAGCGCGGACACGGCCAACAGGTGTCCAACACATACGTGTCAGAATAAAAAAATCATTTTTATTGGCTTGGACACGTCTTGGACACGGTTGGAGACGGTTCGGACATGGTTAGAAACGGTTCGGACACGTCTTAATATGGTTCGTAACATTTTTATGAGTTATTAAAAATTTTATTTAGTTGACCTATTATATCTTCCTTATTAAGAAAGATATAATTGTTAAACTTCTCAAATTCCTCGTGGCCGACGTCTCTCCTCCTTGGTTTCTCAAGTTATTCTACAGTTGTTCATCTGTTCTTCATACGACGTTAGCTTTCATCTGCTCCTTCATGTCAGCGCTGGTTCTTCATACAACGTTGCCTTCATACCAGGTTCGTTTACGTCATGCCCTTCTTTGTGGATTGTGGTGCTGTCCTAGTTTGAACGATATTCAGTTTCAAAGAACAGCTGTCTGTTCCAAGTTCAGATGTCTGTTTGCCCTCTGTATTGCGACTATTCTTGCCCTCTGTATATTTCGTTTAGTTGCTACCTGATACCCTCTTTTACGTCCAGAAGATTGAAAACTGTGATTCGAATATTGATGCTTGCCCTCTGTATTGCGACTATGCTTGCCCTCTGTATCTTGCATTTAGTTGCTACCTGATACCCTCTTTTACGTCCAAGAGATTGAAAACCGTGATTCGAATATTGATGCTTGCCCTCTGTATTGCGACTATGCTTGCCCTCTGTATCTTTCGTTTAGTTGCTACTTGCTACCTGATACCCACGTCCAGGAGATTGAAAACCGTGATTCGAATATTGATGCTTGCCCTCTGTATTGCGACTATGCTTGCCCTCTGTATTGCGACTATTCTTATATTATTTGTAATTTGTAATTTGTAATTTGTAAGCTTCTGGTGCAGCCCAAGTGTTATTGGGCTCCGAAATTTTTTTCTTTATTTATTTTATTTTATTTATTTATTATTCTTTTGTTTATTCCTTAATTTTTTTTGCTTTTTAAATTGTTTAAAAGTTTTAGAGATGAGCCTTATTTATTTTAGTAGCATTACAAAGGAAATTAGCAATTAGAATTAGACTAAAGTGTTAGAATTAGAATTAGATTATTAGTTTTGGGCTTATT
>JANZLH020000035.1:3570463-3587527 GCA_026770325.2 Erythroxylum fimbriatum | reverse complement strand
GAATCACTCCGAAGTTTCATTAAACCAAT
Organism: Erythroxylum fimbriatum; assembly: GCA_026770325.2. Classification (NCBI taxonomy): domain Eukaryota; kingdom Viridiplantae; phylum Streptophyta; class Magnoliopsida; order Malpighiales; family Erythroxylaceae; genus Erythroxylum; species Erythroxylum fimbriatum. The sequence goes on along the minus strand of JANZLH020000035.1, from coordinate 3,587,498 downwards.
GTACCCGGAAAATGCCATGAATGCATGCCAAAATACTGAAGCACAATTGAGTACATATTCCAATAATAAGCATAATACTTATGCACAATTTAATACATATTCCAATAGTAAGCATATTTCGTACTAAATGTTGTTAATATTCTAACCCCTACTTTGGGGCGTTACAGATACACTCTTACCTAAAACTATTCTCTCATTATCCTCCGACTTCCTTTAATTTGTGCATAGTTTTTAAATATTTTTTTGCATATTTCAGAATTTGCTTGGGGGTTTCTAGAAGTGATATATTAATTTCCACCTTTCTGAAGGTTTCTAAGATCTTTCTTTCATGTTCTTCTTATTTTTTATTTAGCCAACCTATTAGGAAAAGGAGGTAAATGTCATTAGGATGTCAGTGAAGATAAATCATCCTTTATCTTTATTGATTCTTGAGTTGAAGGTTCATTCTTCTTTTCTCTTTCATCATGCTTTTCTACCTCCATTAGTAAGGAAGGTCTAGATTGAATTTGCTTACCACTTTTCAATTTCATTACATTCACATTCTCCTTAGGATTTGCCAGTGTTTGGGAAGGTAGTTTTCCTAATTATTACGCTTCCAATTTGTTAACATAGGTGGCTAATTGAGTTATTTGATTTTCTAAGTTCTGAAGGCTTGCTCTTGTTTCCTATTGAAATTATTGAGTATTAGTAGCACGTGCCTTAATAATTTTATCCAAAGACATACCTGAATTTGAATATTGAGATTGAGCATATGTAGGGGGCTTGAGATTGTCTATTGAAATTATGAGATTGATATCTTTGTTGCTCTTGTTGATTTCCATAGCTAAGGTTTGGATGATCCCTCTATCCTGGATTATAATGATTGGAGGTTCATATTTTCTTTGAAGTAGACCACAAAATTCCCTTTATTACGTTGGCTTCTTAAAAGGACCCTTATTACAATATAGGTCACATATCAGTATGATGTCTAGAGAATGAACATATTTCACACACTAATGCCGATTATAATTAACCTACAACCATTTGACGAACTAAAGCAGTTAAATTTGGAATTTTATCCTCAAGATTCATATTACTCATCTTATTCACACGTTTAACAACTCCATCCATCCTTATCCCAAACAGTTGAAAATTTTCAACCATGTATGATATCAATTGTCTGGCCGCTTAAGGTGTTTTATTTACTAAAGCCCCTTTACTAGCTACATCTGTCATACTTCTATCCATTGGCAATAGTCCTTTATAAAATTAGTGAGTCAAAAGTTGGTTAGGAATTTCATATTGTCTGCAACTTGTACATAACTCCTTAAACCTCTCTTATATTCATATAATGTTTCTCTAGTAAATTGTCTTATCCCACATATCTCCCTTTTTGATATTGGTTGTTAGCGATATAGGAAAAAACTTCTCTAGGAATAACCTTTTCATCTCATTCTACGTTTTCATTGAGCCAAAAGGAAGATAATATAGTCAATATTTTGCCTTGTCTTTAAATGAGAATATAGAAAGACTCTGAGATTAATTTGTTCTTCTGTCACTTCTTGTGACTTTCCATAACAAATAACAAGACATTCTTTCAAGTGTTTATGAGGATCCTCACCTGTAAGACCACAAAAAATTAGGATCAAGAGAATTAGTTCAGATTTCAATTTAAAATCTACTCAAAATATGAAAATCATATGCATAAAAGTTGATTCAAATTTGGTGCCACTAACTCCCTAAACGTTATAGTTTTAGAATTTGCCATAATTTCTTTAACTTCTTGGAAATTAGAACCTTCACCAATTATTAGATATATCTTAACTTTCACTTCTAAAGGTGAATGACCCCTTCCTTGCTTGGTCACTTTCCTTAAATGATGCGTTATTTTCTCAATTTCTAGATTATATTACAATTCACTTTTTTTAGAAGAACGAGTCATACAAAACAAGAGATTAGGAGCAAAATATACAATAATGCAAATAATTAAAAAACTAGAGAGTTTCCTGACAATGATGCTAAAATTATGATCGGGTTGTCGAAGCCCTCAACATTAATTCTGATTTTTTAAACTCTTATAGTAGTCATGAAACTAGGTCGAATTATAAGAGAATTAAAACTATTTTCTTAATTTCAATTAACAAAATAAGTGGGGTTTTATAATTAATTAACTAATAAACTAAATTAAAAAAGGAATCAAAATAAATAAACTGAATATAAAAGTGAAACAATCAAGAGCAAACTCTAATTCAAGTAGATCATTAATCTAAAAAGAATAATTTTCATAATTCAAGCTGTTTGTGTGAAACATATTAGGATAGCCATAATGAATCTCAAAATTTTCTAAATTAATTAATTCAAACCCATCATTCAAACAAAAAGTACTATTAATCGATTGTGTATGTTAGCATTCCATATTAAGTAAATTATAGGAATAAGCTTAGTGAAAAGAATTAGATCTTAAATTAAATAATTGAGATAGCTACAATTAGTCAACTTAGTTTTCTTGTTTTTTATAAGTTAAATATATAAATTCTTAAATAATATATTTGTTAGTTGTATCAATCCTTCATGACAATTACAGATCATTAAATTCATGGATAGCTATAAAATAATCAACATCAAATTAAATTTTCAGATTGATAAATATTAATTGGTCATGAAATATAAGAATATAAAACAAAAAATACTTAAATTAAAACATAAATATAAGTTTAGAACAAAACCTCACGAGGTTACAACTAGAGTTTTTAATCTCTTTGAATCTGAATATTTAGATTTACCCACACATAACATTAGTTTCAAAACCAAAAATATAGAAGAAAAGATGAAAAATAGAGAAAACTAAAAAGAAATGAAAAGAGAATGACGGAGAATGTGATAGACTGCTTTAGTCTTCTTTTCCTACTTAAAATTTAGTCTCCTCCTCCAAATCAATACATAATAGAGATATAAATAAGTTTTCTGATTGAATTCCAACTCTTGAAGTAAATCTGACATTCGACGTGATATCGTCTTATTCATTACAATAATTTGTCCATTTTTTCAAAATTAATGATTTTGGCCAATAATTTTCTATATACAAGAAACTATGTTATTTTTTGCGCTTAAGTTATTAACATTTTATACTTTTAGTATAAATTTGTAGAAATGTTAACTTTGTTTTGATAAAATGAAAAATATATTATCAATTATTATATTTGACATTAAATTTATTTAACCATTTACTTGAATTTAAGAAAATTAGGTAAAACATTGTCGGTTTGTCTTTGCCGATTGGGTCGAAAAATGAGGCTTAAGGCTCGGTAAATTTGGGTCGGGCCTTTTCTCATTCCTAAATGTTGACTTTTATTTCTCTGAATACCAGCAAAGAATAATTTCTACGAAAAATAAAAAGGAAAAATTAAAAAAGACACAGTGAACAAAGAATCAAGAATATAAAGTCAAAACCCTATTCCTCAAACTAACGACACAGCACTTAGAACGATACTCTGTAGCCGTCACTTGAAGAATCCTCGTTGGCTGTGTCATTTGGGAGGTGATCGATTTCATCAAAACCACAGTATTTAAAATCCTAATCGATTCTTGTGCTCTCTAGATGCTATTGAATTGGCTTATATGACTTTGCTTGCAGATTCTTTCACTTTATCAACAAATCCCATTTCTCTGCTCTGCCGCCATGGCTCTGGTAAGCTTAAGCTGCTTAGATCTGTTCAATTACATAGGATGGTTACTTGGTTTATTTTCATTTTGCACTTGGTTTTGTTTTACTTGTTGCAATGATTTGGTGATTTTAAAAACTGTTCACATTCATATCTTCTTGAAAATTTTTCTGTTTGCTCAAGTTCTAATTTTTGCTCCCTAGTTCGTTGTGGGTTTCCTTTGGTACACATGTTTGGTAAAGATTGTATTTTTATGATTAGTGCTCAAAGGCTATCAAATATATAGTTTTTGATGTACTGAATAAATTGTAAATGGGTTAGAAAACGAATAATTCATGGTTTACTGATTTATTGACGAAATTAGGGATATGTATGCCTTTATACTGTTCCTTTTCATTTAATTGTTTGCTTTGCTGATCATGGGTGTGGCTTTAGTGTTTTTGTCCATGCGATCTAAGCTTGAATTCTATTTCTGTTTGAGTAACATTTAGGTCCTGCATGCGGCTTCACCAAACAAGAATGCCTTCAAGGCACTCATTACTGCTGAGTACAGTGGTGTTAATGTTGAATTGGTGAAGAATTTTGAGATGGGTGTATCAAATAAGATTCCCGAATTTCTTGAGATGAACCCAATTGGAAAGGTTTGCTTCATGCTATGACAAACTCTATCTGTTCTGATGTTGTCTGTTTCTGTTTGACATTTATAGTACTTGATGATATGTAGGTTCCTGTGCTGGAAACCCCAGACGGTCCCATTTTTGAGAGCAATGCCATTTCTCGATATGGTGAGGCTGATATTAATCTATTTTCAATATAGCGAATGCTTTTCTGTGAGCATTATTCAGTTACTTGTTATTACTTGGTCCAGTGGCTCGCTTGAAGGCTGATAATCCCCTCCTTGGCTCTTCATTGATTGAATATGTAAGTCGTGCCTTTTTTTATTGGTTTTGTTTCCGTTTTATTGATCTCATTAAAACTAGGATATGTTTGGTTGCAATTGCTTTGATACAGCACTATTCTATGTGACATGAACCACTTCTGGCATCTTGTCTGCAATAGTACATAGGATTTGGATACATAAGATTGAATGTGTTTGCAAATCTTCCCCACGTCTATTGACATAAGTTGGAAATTCTCATATCTTAATCCAGTAATTTTCCATGTGAGACTCATAATCAAGGAGATTGTCATTATTGTCCTCAAATCTTAATCTCTTCTTACTTTTGTTCCTTTAATTGAATAATTAAATTAAGAAATTGGATTTGGCAGGCTCATATTGAGCAATGGATAGATTTTTCTTCATTGGAGATTGATGCTAATATATTGCGCTGGTTTATACCGAGAATGGGCTTTGCTGTATACCTCCCTCCGGTTAGTTGAAATTTGTTGTGATTTTTATATTTTGAGAATCAACAAATCTAATCTCACTTATTGATTACACTTCTAAATTTAATCTTATGTGTACTTACCCTACACAAAGGCCGAGGAAGCTGCTATATCTGCCTTAAAGAGAGCACTAACTGCTTTGAACACACATCTGGCATCCAACACTTTCCTGGTTGGGCATTCTGTGACTTTGGCTGACATCATTATGACTTGTAATTTGTTAATTGGGTTTAGCCGGATCTTGACTAAAAGTTTTACTTCTGAGTTCCCTCATGTTGAGAGATACTTCTGGACTATGGTTAATCAACCGGATTTCCGAAAAGTATTGGGGGAAGTGAAGCAAACCGAATCTGTTCCCCCTGTGCAATCAGCAAAGAAACCTGCACAGCCAAAGGAACCAGGAAAGCCCAAGGATGAGTCAAAGAAAGAGGCTAAAAAAGAGGCGAAGAAAGAAGCAGCAAAGCCCAAAGAACCTGAGGCAGGTGATGAGGAAGAGGCACCCAAGCCAAAGCCTAAGAACCCACTTGATCTTTTACCACCTAGTAAGATGATTCTTGACGAGTGGAAGAGGCTTTACTCAAACACTAAGACTAATTTCCGTGAAGTTGCTATCAAAGGTAACTCTTTCAACAACAACTGTTGTTTTAGCATATATGCAATCTTATGGCTTATGGTATGTGGTCCTGTTCCTATCTTTTAATAGTTTCCGGCGGGAAGCTTCTTTAGATTATATCTTCTTGCGATGGAAGATAACGTGGTTCCTTTTTAATGCTTTCCAATATGTGTGGTATTTATTTCTTGTTTTTTTATTTACAGGCTTTTGGGACATGTATGATCCTGAGGGTTACTCTCTTTGGTTTTGTGATTACAAGTATAATGATGAGAATACCGTCTCATATGTCACCTTAAACAAGGTGGGTGGATTTCTGCAGCGGATGGATTTGGCTCGTAAGTATGCTTTTGGGAAAATGCTGGTGATTGGTTCAGAACAACCTTTTAAGGTGAAGGGCTTGTGGCTCTTCCGTGGACCAGAGATTCCACAGTTTGTGATTGATGAGTGTTATGACATGGAATTGTATGAATGGAAGAAGGTGGACATTAGTGATGAATCTCAGAAGGAGCGCGTCAATCAGATGATTGAAGATCATGAGCCGTTTGAGGGAGAGGCGCTGTTGGATGCCAAGTGCTTCAAGTGATGAGATTTCTCCATGAATCAATAGACATGCAGGTCACTGAGATGATACTTGTTCTAATATTTAAGTCTTGGATTACAGTTCTTTTTGTCAGTTTACTATTCTGTAAGTCGCTGAAACTAGCTGAATATGGGTATGATGATTTTTGTTAGATCTCGAGGTTTTGTCTTCAAAAGTGGTTCCGAACGCCCTTTGATAAATATGAGTTTGCCTACTTTTGGTTTACAATACCAGAAGCTTGCCCTTTCAATGAAAACCAATCAAATATTATCCCAACTACCAATCGTTGCAAGATCTGGCACATAACTATCTGGCAATATTTGACTTTCTCATCCCCACACGTTAGAGCCCATGATGCATTTATACATTTTACGTTGACATCCGAGTACTTTTAGTCTTTTAGAGTTTTTGCGTACTTTCTAATCTGACACAATGTCAGAAATTTACCATGTCGAAAATTTTGTCTGATTCTATGGTTTGTTTAGATGGGATCATTTGATATAGTCATAAATCTGATAGCATCAACTGATAAAGTTTCCTTCTAACACAAAAGGCTTCGAGCAACAAGTACGGTTCGGAGTTGGAGTCTCTTAAATACAAGTCAGGAGCCGGTGGTGAACACAACAGTATCTCCTATTTATATAAGAAAAAGATGGCATTAAAAACAATAATAGGAAGTAACAGCTTATAGGTTGGTGCAAACTTCTTTTCGGATGGGTAAAATTAAATATGGACGGAGTGTGTAAAAGATTGTTCTCTTTGGCCATTGCAGATGACCATCTTCGCGATAGTTTAGGAGCATGGTTCGGAGGATTTGTGCACAATATTGAACGGTGCTCTTCTATCGCAGCCGAACTCTTGGGAGTTCTATCTGAACTTAAGCTTGCATGACATTTGAGATATGGCCGAATTGTGTTAGAAGTGGAGTGATAAATATTCTTTTATCTCCATTTACGCGTTTAATGTCTCTTGATCCCTTCACCCTAGGCATCAACGAGCTATTTACTCGGAACTGAGTCATTCTACCACGCCACATTCATAGAAAGGACAACCGATGTGTAGACTAATTTGTTAATTTTACAGCTCAGTTTGAGCCGGGGGAGTATTTCTTTAGAAAATACACCTACAAAGTTACTTTCAATCCTATTAGAAGATATATCGAGGATTTGTTTCCCATAATTAGTACTGTAATTTTGTATTGGTTTTTCTTTCCGTTATAATGTAATACCACCAAATTTACATTCTTATGAATATAAAATTTGTATTTAATTCTAAAAAAAGACCTAATACAGAACATTTATGATATTGGCGGTCAGTCAGTACGTTGAGTCACATGTTCCAGCCTTGGGAATATCAATACCCACCTTTAAATGCAATTGAAACCAAGCCAAATCGAGCCAGTGGATTCAAGTCAAATGATTTATCCTACTCTCCCCTAATACAAAATGGATTATTGCTACACTTATTCACCTGCTAATCGCTTTAGAAGCATTTATGCGTTTGCACGCGTTGACTTTTTTACTCTGAAATCAGTATGTGAAAAATTGTAGAAATGGACATCCCTTGGCCGTAATTATTAGAAGGGACGCTAAGTGTTAATGATAGTATCTGCAAAACATATTAATAAACTCTTCGATAAATTCTACTCTAATACAATCAACAAAAGAAGAGAAATAAGCTGCCTGGCTGCTGCATGCGTGAGTTTGGTCGAATTAGGAAATGGTGCCATATTGTACAATTACTGCGAGAAGGAGAGAACAGGTGAGCCTATTTACTGCTTCTCAACCACCCCACTAATGCAAGCCTCTGCCTATTAAAGTACTCTCACACTGTCACCTCATACAACTCCTTCGCATTGTTGCACTGCAGGGTTAATTCTGTTTCCCTTTGATTTACTCTGCAACCCTCTGTCATGGCCACCTTTAGCCTACTCTGCTTGGTTGTGGTTTTGGTGGCAGGAATCTTTCCTTGTTTGGGCCAAAATGTGGATCCCTCTGCTCCAGAAGATGGAGCTAGAAGAGAATTGGTTCCTGCCTTGTTCATATTCGGAGACTCCCTCATCGACAATGGCAATAACAACAATCTTCCTTCTTTCGCCAAGGCCAACTATTACCCTTATGGTATTGACTTCAATGGTGGCCCTACTGGTCGTTTCTCCAATGGTTACACCATGGTTGACGAAATTGGTGAACTCTCTCTTTATCTCTGACTCTCTAGCTTTGTCTTTTACTGTTCCTTGCAATCAATGTGATAGAAATGGACAAAGTTTCGTCTGTTTCATTACACTCCTTTTCAATGTTGGTAGAATCCCATGCTTTATAATTTATATAACATTGCTTTCATAGTATGTTTTAAGAAATAGATCAAGTGACCTGTGAATTCTTTGCATGCATGCATGCAGCTGAGTTGCTTGGACTTCCATTGATTCCCGCGCACTCTGAGTCTTCCGGGGACGACGTTCTTCATGGGGTCAACTACGCCTCTGCAGCTGCCGGAATACTTGACATCACTGGCAGGAACTTTGTAAGAACAAACACATGCATAGTTACAGCTAGATGATGGTTTAGATTTCCTCTGCATGCAAGCCAGTTTCTAGATAGAGCATCCTCTCTAATTCATATTTTTGTGTTAAAACCTTATCTACCTCGTGACATGATCGGCAATATATGGCTACCATTTATAGTAACCTCACAATAGCTCTTGCATGGACAGTAAATGGATCATCTTCACAAGATACTTAGATTCGAATTTAAAGCTCTCGGTTCGCCAACTTTAGTGGCCTAATTGGCCTGCCCCAATCTAGAATTCTTATCTTTATATGACATAATATGCTCCTTGCGTTAGGTGGGTCGCATACCATTTAATGAGCAGATAAAGAACTTCCAGAGTACACTGGATCAAATCACAGACAACCTTGGAGCTGTTGATGTGGCTCGAGCAATTGGGCGTAGCATATTTTTCGTAGGGATGGGTAGCAACGACTATCTTAATAACTATCTCATGCCAAACTATCCAACCAAGAGTCAGTACAATGCACAACAGTATGCTGATTACTTGGCTCGAGAGTACAATCAACAACTGATGGTGATTAAGACTTATATGCCTTTCCTTTTGACACATGATAGTTTTAAATTACAATTTGCAGTTGTAATCATAGCTGTAATATTTCAATTGCGATCGCTATCGATGCAATTGTGACTATATTTTCTGCAGTATGCAAGTTCGCAATTTTAAAATCTTACGAGTATTTGGTTGTGCATGCAGTCCCTTTACAATCTGGGAGCAAGGAAATTTGTAATAGCTGGGTTGGGGATGATGGGCTGCATTCCAAGCATCATAGCTCAGAGCACCGCCGGAGTCTGTTCGGAAGAGGTTAACCAGCTGGTTCTACCATTCAACGAGAATGTGAAGACTATGGTTAACAACTTAAATACCAATCTTCCAGGTTCCAAGTTCATCTACATTGATATTGCCCACATGTTCCGAGACCTCGTCTCCAACTCTCCAAATTATGGTCTGTGCCCACTTGTAAACTTTTCTCTCTAGCTATGATGGTTGTACATATCCTGACACCATAACTTTCTGTTGTTCTTTCGTAGGATTTAGTGTCTTAAATCGTGGTTGTTGCGGCATCGGCAGAAATAGAGGGCAGATTACATGTCTTCCCTTCCAGACGCCATGTGACGATCGAAACAAGTACTTTTTCTGGGACGCATTCCACCCAACAGAAGCTGTGAACATTCTGATGGGGAGAAAAGCTTTCAACGGGGACACGACCATTGTCTATCCAATGAACATAGAGCAGCTCGCCAACCTTGATCTCTAAAATCCACTCAATATTTAGAAAATTGATTTTCACACGTCTGCGGTGGAACTGCGCTGTTCTTGTTTAGCTTAACCTTTATGCAAGTTAATGCAACAGAGTTGTGCTTTCATGTGGAATGCTAAAAACACTGTAGTTGTACTTTTTTTAAATATAAAGATCCCTTTTTAATATTTCTATATAGTTTTTCCCTCAAAAAAAATATTTCTATATAGTTTTGGATCAAATATTTAATTGAGTTATTAATAACCTGTTACAAATATATTATTTTAATATAAGTGTATTATTTATTTTATTATTTTAATATAAGATAAGACCAGTCTTGATATCCAAAGTGTGTACAGTATATTAAAATCATCCTTTACCCTAGATCCCTGCGTCGGGGTTTAGCTTTTCGAAACTAGTCTCCTTATTTTTCTTTCCCGTGTAATAAAAAAAAAAAATCATCCTTAATGTTTACATATACTAGGATTAGTAAATCCCGATCCAAGTTGTGGCACCACACGTGTCTTTTGAAGCTTTGCTATCTATGGAGGCTTTACTTTAGCTTAAAATGACTACGATGACACGAGTCTTGGGCTTACCGAATCTTATCGGTAACTTGCCTGCCTCGGTAACTTGCCTACCTCTTATCTTCTCTCTTCTTGTTTTAATCTTCACAAATAAATGGAAAGTTAAGTTGTGAAGATTTCTAGGAAGCTTCCGCGAAACTACCTGTCCAAGTCAACCCACACCCAAGTCATTTGTTAGCTCTGATGAGAAAGTTTTTACCTTTTTTTCTACTACTTTCTGATCCCGTTTCATTCTCTCTCCTTTAGATACAATTGCAATACCCTAGAATAGAGAATTATGGCCGCACAGGTTGTGGGTGGAGCCGTTCTCAATGCTGTCCTTGCTGTTTTATTAGACAAAGTTACTTCGCAAAGGTCTACTGGCTTCTTCAAGCGCCGGAAGCTCAATATTCGACTCTTGCAGGAGTTAAATGCTGTTATGAACTCTGTTCAAGGTGTTCTTGACGATGCAGAGGAGAAGGAGATCACCAAGCCGGCTGTCAAAAAATGGCTTGACGATCTTAAAGATGCTTTCTTTGAAGCTGATGATTTGTTGGACGATATTGCTTTTGAAGCTATACGGCTTGGATTGAAAGGTGAATCTCGATCCGCCATAAATAAGGTACTCAAGTTTGTTTCCTTTCCGAGTTCTTTTGGGTATGCGTTGGAAGCGAGATTGAAAGAGATCGTTAAGACACTTAAAGGTTTGGTAGATCAGAAATATGCGCTTCGCCTGACAGAGATCATCGGAGGTGGGCAATCCCTTCGAAGGATACCCACCACGTCTTTTGTTGAAAGGTCAAACATTTTTGGTAGAGAACGTGATCGGGAAGCAATAATGGAAGTGTTGCTGTCAGATGATGTCAATCACAGCAACAAGTTGAATATAATTTCCATCGTCGGCATGGGTGGGATCGGTAAAACTACACTTGCGCAGCTCATCTACGGAGACGAAAGAGTCAAAGGGTGGGTATTCTATTAAGAATAATTTGGTTTTCCAAGAATAACAAGAGATATTGTTTAGGAAGTGGAAAATTAAATTTCTTGCGAATATAAGACTCTAAAATACCTCCGGGTTGAGCTAAAGGAGAAATTGACGGAAAAAAAGTTCTTGCTTGTCTTAGACGATGTTTGGAATGATAAGTTCACTCGTTGGGACAAATTAGTAACACCTTTAAAAACCGGAAAGAGGTTCTTGCTTGTCTTAGACGATGTTTGGAACGATAGGTTTATTCGCTAAGACAAATTGCTAACGCCTTTGAAGTTCCGTAATGATAGTGTAGCTGTGATTGTGAATTTTAGCTCAACATTTCGGTTAGATGTGTTGACTTGTACTGAATGCTGGCAATTATTCTGCAAATATGCCTTTGAGGTTCAAAACTGTGACGATTATCCACTGGCAATTATTCTGCAGATAAATTTCTTGCGAATATAAGACTCTAAACTACTTCTGGGTTGAGCTAAAGGAGAAATTGACTGAAAAAAGTTTTTGCTTGTCTTAGACGATGTTTGGAATGATAGGTTCTCTTGTTGAGGCAAATTGCTAATGCCTTTGAAGTCTCGTAACGACGGTGTAGCAGTGACTGTAAATTTTAGCTCAACATTTTGATTAGATGTGTTGACTTCTATTGAATGCTGGCAATTATTCTGCAAATATGCTTTTGAGGTTCAAAATTGTGATAATTATCCACGGGTAATTATTGTGCAAATATGCTTTTGAGGTTCAAAACTGTGATGATTATCCACTTCTGGAGGAAATTGGTAAAGAGATTGTGAAAAGATGTGACGACCTTCCTTTATCTGTGAAAGTTATGGGAGTTGTCTTGTGTTCTAAAAAGAAATGTCAAGGATTGGGCGAAAGTTTTAAGAAATAATGTGTGGAAGTTTTCTAAAGATGACATTCTTCCAGTTCTAAGATTGAGTTGCCGTTATCTTCCATCGCATCTAAAGCAGTGCTTTGCCTATTGTTCAATATTTCCGAAGGATTATAAATTCAAAAAGGCAGAGATAGTCCTTTTGTCGATGACAGAAGGTTTTTTAATTCAACAAGAAGGAAACTAGACAATGGAAGAAGTGGGTGAAGAGTACTTTTGAGGAGCTCGTATCAATGTTATTTTTCCAATACGTGAATAATTCTTTTGTTATGCATGACTTGATCTATGACGTGCCCAGATTTGTGGCTGGAGAATTTTGCTTCATGTTTGAGAGTCAAGATTGTTGCAGAACATTCGACAGGCTTTGTTATTTTTCTTGTGTGGTGGTGAAAGATGAATCATCATCCCGACAACTTTGGAGCATCCTCAAATCCCATCATTTGCGCACATTCATACATTTATATACATCGTTGTGGCTGTATGGACAAATTTCGTGAGAGATGATTCTTGATTTATTACTAAACCAGCAACGATTGAGAGTGCTATCTCTCTCTGAAATTGGTACGAGTTCAAGTTGCTTAGTTCAATCAGCCATCTGAAGCATTTGCGATATGTGGATCTGTATAGAACATCAATCAAAAGTTTACCTGAATGTTTGTATAGTTTCTACAATTTACAGACTTTGAAGTTAAATCAGTGCAGAAAGTTGGCTAAGTTGTCAACTAAAATGGGAAAGATGATCAATATGCACTATCTTGATATTGAAGGAACAAATTTTGCAAGAGATGCTGCCAAATTGATAAAGCTGCAAACTTTAACTGAATTCCTTGTGGAAAAGAGAAAGGGTTGTAGAGTTGAAGAATTGGGGAGCCTTCAACATCTTCTAGGAAAGCTTGGAATTCATAATTTTCGAAATGTAGTAAACGCCAAACTCTTTGGAAGCCAAGATCAATTGTAAGAAGAACCTTAAGGAGTTGGAGTTAGATTGGAAAGGTGATACTGATGATTCACATCATCAAAGGTTGTACTTGACGGATTGCTGCCTCACACAGCAATAGAAGCCATTTCAATCATTGGTTATGGAGGTGCCAGCTTTCCAAGTTGGTTGGGAGACTCTTTGTTCACAAAATTAGTCTCTTTGAAGCTTGAGGGATGTAAATACTGTTCCTCCCTACCTCCAGTTGGGCAGGTATCTTCTCGCAAGTATCTTGAAGTCAGTGGCTTTAATGATCAGGGAAGCCATTTCAATCTCTTGAGATCACATGCTTTGAAGATATAAGTGGAAAGGGTGGAGACTTTATAGAAGAGAAGGTGAAGGTGAAAGTGGAGCCTTTCCTTGTCTCAAAGAGCTACACATAATAAATTGTCCGAATTTAAAATGCGCTCTACTAAGTCATCTTCCCTCTATGGCGAAATTTGAGATTTGAGTTTTGTCTGCAGCTTCAAAATTGTGTTCCAATGCTCTCAATAGAATTAACTAATGATGTTAGGCTTTACTTCTTTGGTTCCAACACTCTCAGAATTATCAACTTCCAGGAATCCACACTGGAAAAGATTGGGCAAGTTGACTCTTCTTTGGAACAAATTACAATTGCAAAACATGAATCACTTGAGTGCTTTCCATTAGAGTTGTTCCCCTAGTTAAAGATTCTGGAAATTCGAGAATGTCCACATTTTGAATCCTTTTTTACACCCAATCAAGAGTTTGTCTCTTTGGAATTTCTGACACCTCTTCGTTTGACAAAATATCTAAAACTGAAGTTCCTGCCTAAACGCATGCATTTTGTTCTTCCCGCCCTTCTGTGGTTGGAATAAAATTTTGCCCTGAGATTGAGACATTTCTAAGAGATGGTTTGCCTTTGAAACTAGTTTCACTTATAATCTCCACTTGCGACAATCTCATTGTTGGGCATGCTCATTGGAATTTGCAGAAACTTACCCCTCCTATTTCCTTCCGTATTGAGGTTTGTGAAACAAAAGAAATGGAATCCTTCCCAGAGCTGACGCCGCTAACCTCCATCCGTACTTCTCTTTGAATTTTCTATCTGCTAAATTTGAAATCTATGAACTAAGAAGGGCTTCAACACTTAAATTCCCTCGAAAAGTTGATAATCCGTAATTGTCCTAAGCTCCAGTTAGTTCCAGGTGATGGTTTACCCTCTAGTCTTACTTGTCTTGCAATCAATGATTTCCAGATATTGGAGTCTCTATTAAAACAGAAGATTTCATGATCTTACCTCTCTAAGAGAAATGTGTTTTTCGGGTTGTCCTAAGATTTCTTCCCTACCAGAAGAAGAGCTGCCACCCACTCTAATCACTCTTGAGCTATATAATCTTCAGAACTTGATGTCTGTAGCAGGCCTTCGACACCTTACTTCCTTGGAAAGCTTGACAATTGAGTAGTACCCTCATAGTCTTAATAACTTCAAATGTCCGATGCGTGTATATTATATTTTTCATATAACTGAACTTGTTATTTGTATGTTTAATTTTATAATAAAATTTGAGGTCTTTAATCATTGTTTTTATGAAACGAATTTGATAAAAGATGTTTTGCACTTGATGGACAACTGTAAACATTTTGAGGGGTACAGAGGTTCTCTCTTAGGCCCACCCATCGCACATTGAAAACCTATCTACTAAGAAGACATTACCCAGAAGTCATGAAAGTGAAAAGAACACGCCTATTTTCAAGGAGACTTTCCTGATAGCACCAAGCAGCTGGCTCCTTCGGTTGAATTGTCAAGATTTGCAATTTCCCATGTATTTGGTCTAGCTTAAATAATGTCCTCAAGTCTGTCCGGGAAGCTTTATCTAAGATTTAAAGTGTACATCGGTATTTAAATCACGGTCACGGAGAGTCCAGACACCAGACCGCCCACTAATCCATCAAATATCTTTCCTATCACGGACAGTCCAGACCGCCCACTGATCCATCAAATATCTTTCCTAGTCAACCAAGTCATCGGAGAACCAAGGCTGTATCATTTTTTGATTTAGAATTTAGTAATAAAGATTATACCTGTGCATGTTCTTCCTCTTATCTCCTAAGCTAATACCAGTTTCTTCTTGCTCTTTCTTCATTGGGCTTTTATATAGTCCTCCCCAGCTTCTACCTTGGATCATGGCTGCAGAGGTTGTGGCAGGATCCTTTCTCAATGCTCTCCTCAATGTACTATTTGACAGAATGGCTTCTCAAAGATTTGTAGACTTCTTCAAACGTCAGAAACTCAATGATCGGCTCTTGCAGAAGTTGAAGACTGCCATGAACTCTGTTCGGGGTCTTCTTGACGATGCAGAGGAGAAGGAGATCACGAGGCCAGCCGTGAAACAATGGCTTGACGACCTTAAAAATGCTTTCTTTGAAGCTGATGATTTGTTGGACGATATTGATTATGAAGCTACTCGGCTCAAATTCGAAGCTGAACGTCAATCCGCCATAGATAAGGTTCGCAAGTTTCTGCGTCCTCGAAAATTATTTAAGAATGGGTTAGAAGCAAGGTTGATGGAGATACTGGAGACCGTTGAAGATCTGGTGAATCAGAAGGATGTGCTTGGACTGAGAGAGATCATAGGAGGTGGACAATCCATTCAAAGGATACCCACTACGTGTCTTGTTGAAAGGTCGAACATTTTTGGCAGGGAACGTGATCAAGAAGCAATAATGGAAGTGTTGCTGTCAGATGATATCAATCGCAGCAACAACTTGGGTATAATTTCCATCGTCGGCCTGGGTGGAATAGGTAAGACTACACTTGCCCAGCTCATCTACGGAGATGAAAGAGTCCGAAATCGATTTGATGCTAGCGGGTGGGTATGCGTTTCAGAAGAATTTGATGTTCCAAGAATAACAAGAGATATTCTCAAGGAATTGGAAATTCATATGCCTTGTGATGATAAGAGTCTAAACCAGACCCAGGTTGAACTGGGGAAAAAATTGACAAGAAAAAGGTTCTTGCTTGTGTTAGACGATGTTTGGAATGAAAGGTTCACCGATTGGGACAAATTGCTAACACCTTTGAAGTCTGGGTGTCCTGGCAGCAAGATTCTGGTCACCACCCGTAACGATGGTGTAGCAGCGACTGTAAGTTTTAGTTCAATATTTCGTTTAGATGTCTTGCCTTCCACTGAATGCTGGCAATTATTCTGCAAATATGCTTTTGATGATCAAAACTCTTATGATTATCCACATCTAGAAGAAATTGGTAAAGAGATTGTGAAAAGATGTAATGGCCTTCCTTTAGCTGTGAAAGTAATGGGAGGTGTCTTACGCTCTAAGAGAAATGTCAAGGATTGGGAGAACGTTTTAAGGAATGATCTGTGGAAATTCTCTAAAGATAACATTCTTCCAGTTCTAAGATTGAGTTACCGTTATCTTCCATCGCATCTGAAGCAGTGCTTTGCCTATTGTTCAATATTTCCCAAGGATTATGAATTTGAGAAGAAGCAACTAATCCTTTTGTGGATGGCAGAAGGTTTTTTGATTGAACAAGGAAACGAGACAATGGAAGAAGTGGGTGAAGAGTACTTTGAGGAGCTAGTATCAAGGTCTTTTTTCCAACATGTT
>JANZLH020000035.1:3546289-3557827 GCA_026770325.2 Erythroxylum fimbriatum | reverse complement strand
GAAAGAAGAAAAACAAGAGATGGAAAAAGGGTTGATTATCAAGAACTTACAGGAAACTTGTGTTATACATCTTCATTTGAGCCAAAGAAAAACACCAGGTTTGAGATTCTTCGAAGGGCACAGGAACAGTGTGCTTTATATTTTTGAAGTATTTTTTTGTGTGGTTAAAAAAAAGGGGGAAAAGAAAAGAAAAGAAAATATTTTTTTTGTTCTTTAGTTTTATGTTGCTTTGACGTCTCATCTTTTAGTAGTTTGCTTTGTGTCTTCTATTTGGCTCTACGGAAGGCTCCTCAGCTCTCTCATCAGTGTGGGTCTCTCTCTCGGGTATCTGTCTCTCTCACTACCCTGACAACACTTATAATCCATTGCTTGGGTTTATGAATTTGATCAGTATGATGATGATGGAATTGAAGTAAGTAGTGATATGTTGACATGTGTTTTGGATGGTGGTAAATTGTCATATTGGCTTGCTTTGATTCTTCCGCTGCATTTATTGATGATATATATATCTCTTGGTGTTATGATTATATCTTTGTCCTAAAAAGGAGACATCAGATTGTTCATGGTGAATGTTCCATTCAGGGGGAGAGCATTATTGTGTTAGGCAGTTGTTTTCATTACTTGTTGCTTATGATCGATTTGCTTTGAGTTACTGGTTAGCTGTTGCACTTTCAATGGGTATTGCCTAGAAATGATCTTTGTTAATGGTTGCTGATGATTTCTGTTCAATTCCGCACACTTTCATTCCTGTTAAATAATACTTTCTGTACTTCTAATCTTTCAGATGGATTTCCTCATGTCCTCTGTTGTTGTTGTGAATTGAGTTGTTTTAGTTAAGCGTCCAAGTCTTGCAATATTTTACTAGCTTTAACAGAATAGATTTTCTTTTGCTCACAATATTGCATGACCTTCTTTGAGAATCTTTTGGATGCAAGTGAAATGAGCCTGTTTAATGAATTTTGAGTAATTACTTGTATGATAAAATGGTTAATTCATGATTGGAACACTTATCATGAATCTGCCATTGTTTCATTGAATGTGAGTTGTGTGCTTAATGTTTTTGCCAAGCTACTTAAAGTAACAAAAACACGAAAAAAAACAAAAGAGAGCACAAAACCCAATCAAATTCTTACTCCGCTGTCCGGTAATGGATAAAGAGTAGAGCTAGTAGCCATCTAAGCTTGTGACTCCAAGTAGCCGGATGCGGGTATCACAAATATTCGCCCTCGCGCCGAAAAGATGATGACATCTCAGACAAGCCTAAAAGGTGCTCAAAATGTGCTTAATAAGAGACTATTTTGT
This sequence comes from Erythroxylum fimbriatum, assembly GCA_026770325.2. NCBI lineage: Eukaryota > Viridiplantae > Streptophyta > Magnoliopsida > Malpighiales > Erythroxylaceae > Erythroxylum > Erythroxylum fimbriatum. The sequence continues at coordinate 3,556,525 of JANZLH020000035.1, read as the reverse complement.
GAATCAAAGCTGAAATTGGTGTTGGGTGTATTCCAGGATTAATACATATAAGGATAAGTAGTCAATTAATAAGCTGATGACGTATGTGTGCAAGAAGAAGGAAGGTTGTTGAAACTCGAAAAAGTGTGCATCTAGCTACTCAAGGAAAGAATAAGGATTAAGCCAATGGTAATGGAAAGAGAAAGATACCTTCCCAAGGTGAAATCAAGAAATGCCTTTGATTTTCACAACTAGGAATGGTGATAGTAATGTCCTCAATGACGAGTCTTAAAATTAATGCTTTGTCCAGTCCACTCAATTTTGACAGTCAATGGTGGTTGGGCAAGATTGAATCTGCTCTTTAATAAAATTGTGTTTGATGTCATTGGTAATATGAACTGTTGGAACTGAGATTAGGAATTATTATTATTGAAGTGTTTTAATAATTGTAATCAAACCTATTTTAATTGTTTCAATATTTAGGGGCCTATGTCATTACTTATGTAACTAATATGTGTCTTTAAAATAAAAAAAATTATTAGGTCAACAAAAATGCCTAAAGGTTTTATTAGTCTTTTTTTCATAGACTATCGAATGTTGGAGACTAACTTAAATTGACTAAAGTACGTTTTAGTCACTAAAGTTTGTACTAAATTTTAATTTAAAACCTAATATTTAGAAGCATTAAAAAATCTAACATTTTAAATTCACTTGAAGCGATCTCCTAACTGATGAAACTTGTAATCTTGTCAATATTCTATTAGTTAACGACACATCATCATTGATGTGGCCTTTTCTAATTAGTGTTCTCCTTATGTTGGACCCACCAATGCCATGTGGCATTAGTGGGAATTATTTATGATTATTCCAGGAGATGTATCCAATCAAGAACAAGGGAGATGTGTTTCAAACCTTCAAGGAATACGAAGCGCGAGTCCAGTTGGATATAGGAAAGTAGATAAGGTATCTCAGGACAGATAATGGAGGAGAATACACTGGTGCAAAGTTTGATAGTTACTGTAAGCAAAATGGTATCAAGCAACAGTTCACAACGGCATATACTCCACAGTAGAATAGTGTGGCAAAGCGAATGAACAGATCGTTACTGGAGAGAACCAGGGCAATGTTGGCGACAGCTAGTCTGGAGAAATCCTTTTGGACTGAAGCTGTCAACACCGCCTGTTATGTGATCAACCGAAGTCCGTCAATGATAATTGATTTGAGGACACCGATGGAGTTGTGGACAGGTAAACTAGTAGATTATTCTAACCTTCATGTTTTTGGAAGTCCTGCATATGTGATGTACCATGCCCAGGATGTTTCAAAGTTGGATCCGAAGTCTAGGAAATGTATTTTCGTAGGCTATGCTGATGGTGTAAAGGGGTATCGCCTGTGGGATCCCACTACCCGCAAGGTCGTTATCAGCAGGGATGTCATCTTCATGAAAGATAAGCACTGTAGTGAAGATGCAGGTACATCAGGGTCAAATATTACGGTGATACAAGTGAATGAACATACATCTAAAGTAGTGCCGGATCAGAATCCTATGGAGAGTGATGCTGAAGCTGATGAAATCAGACGATCTGATGCTGAAGTCGATGAAATCAAACGATCAACTCGCATAAGGGAAGCTCCCAGTTGGCATTCTAATTATATTATGGATAGCAATGTAGCATGCTGTTTACTCACTGAAGATAGAGAACCATCGACCTTCTAGGAGGCGGTAGGTGGTTCAGATGTGTATCAATGGATAGCAGCAATGCAGGAGGAGATCAAAGCTCTGCATAAGAATCAGACTTAGGATCATGTACAGCTACCATCAGAGAAGTAACCCATTGGCAACAAATGGTTGTTTAAGATCAAAAGAAACAGTGATGACCAGTTGAAGAGGTATCGAGCAAGATTAGTGGTCAAAGGATATGCTCAAAAGGAAGGTATTGATTTCAATGAAATATTCTCACCTGTGATTCGATTAACTACCATTCGTATAGTTTTGGCATTATCAACAGTGCATGATCTAAATCTAGAACAGCTAGATGTAAAGACAGCTTTTCTTCACGGTGATCTTGAAAAAGAGATTTATATGCTCCAACTAGAAGGCTTTGAAGAAAAAGGAAAAGAGAAATTGGTTTGCAAATTAAACAAATCTCTATACGGACTCAAGCAGGCGCCAAGGTGTTGGTATAAGAGATTTGATTCTTTCATCATGAGTCTGGGATACAATAGATTATACGCAGACCCTTGTGCATATTACAAGAGGTTTGGAGGTGATGATTTTGTTATATTGCTATTATATGTTGACGACATGTTGGTTACAGGCCCCAATAAAGATCGTATTCAGGAATTAAAGAATCAGTTGGCTAGGGAGTTTGAGATGAAAGACTTAGAACCAACAAACAAGATTCTTGGGATGTAGATTCACCTAGACAGGAACAATAGGAAGATTTGGCTTTCTCAGACAAATTACCTGAAGAAGGTCTTGAGGCTCTTCAACGTACAGGACTGTAAGCCAGTATCTACCCCACTCCCTATTAATTCCAAGTTGTCCTCTGAGATGAGTCCTAGCAGTGAAGTGGAGAAAATAGAGATGTCTCGAGTACTGTATGCATCAACAGTGGGTAGCCTGATGTTTGCCATGGTCAGCATCAGACCAGACATTGCACATGCAGTGGGAGTTGTAAGTCGGTACATGGCAAATCCTAGTAGAGAGCATTGGAGAGCATTAAAAAGAATTTTTTGTTACATTAAAGGAACGTTGAATGCTACATTATGTTACAGAGGATCAAACACAAGTATTTGTGGGTATGTTGACTCAGATTATACAGGTGATCTCGACAGAAGCAAGTCCACTACCGGATATGTGTTCTTACTTACCAGCGAAGCTGTAAGCTGGGTATCTAAACTATAGTCAGTTGTGGCTACATCAACAATAGAAGCAGAATATGTTGCAACTACACGAGCTAATAAGGAAGCAGTTTGGTTGAAGTTGGTCATGAAGGAGTTCGAGCATGTACAAGAGATAATTTCTTTATTTTGTGACAGCTAGAGTGCTTTACATCTTACAAAGAATCCAACATTTCATGTTAAGAGCAAACATATTTGAGTGCAGTACCACTTCGTTAGTGAGAAAGTGGAGGAAGGGACAATTACTGTGAAAAAGATCAACACGAAGCACAACATGGCAGATGTTTTGACTAAGGTTGTTAACACAGATAAATTCATATGGTGTCGTTCCTCCTGTGATCTGATAGAGACATAAGCAGTATGTAGCCGAGAGTATGCATTCTCTTCTCCCTTCCCTTTTGACGTTGAAAATATTTAGATGCCCAAAACTTGAGACATTTTCAAGAGATGGTATACCTTTGAAACTACAATCACTTACTATTTACAATTGCAACAAACTGATCGCCGGCCGTATGAATTGGGATTTGCAGAAACTCACCTCTCTTACTTTCTTCTGTATTGAGCTTTATGAAGAAAAAGAAATGGAATGCTTTCCGGAGGTGATCCTGCTGCCCCCTGTTCTTATGTATCTTCATATTTCTGACCTGCCAAATTTGAAATCTTTGAACTACAAAGGGCTTCAACACTTCAAGTCTCTTGAAAAGTTGACAATTCAAAATTATCCAAGCTACAGTTGGTGGTAGATGAGGGTTTTCCCTCTACTCTTACCTACCTTGGAATTAGTGATTTTTAGAATTTGGATTTTCTGTTCAACAGAAGATTTCACGATCTCACCTCTCTCAGAGAATTGCAGATTCAGAATTGTCCTCAAACTGCATCCCTACCAGAAGAAGGTCTGCCACCCAATCTAGTCACTCTTCATTTGTGTAATCTCCAGAGTCTAAGGTCTGTGGAAGGACTTTGCCGCCTTACTTCTCTCGAAAGCTTGGCAATCGAGGAGTGCCCTCATCTAAAAACCTTGTCAGAGGAGAGTCTGCCATCCTACCTCTGTTTTCTAAGAATCTGGTGTTGTCCTTTACTGGAGAAAAGTATGGGAGAACAAAGGGGAAATATTGGGCCAAACTTTCACACATTCAGAGAACATATATAAAAGGAGTAGTAATAGCATTATCAAGGTACTTATTGATGATAATTTCCATCCGGAGTATCTCTATATGTTGGACATTTTTGTCAATGTCTCATAAAGTTGGACTGACATAATTGCAATTTGGTTTTTAAGTAAATTACCGGTTAAGCTACGCCATTTGATCCTAATAAAGATAATAAAGTGACCCAATAAATGATCTAGTTCAAGGGGTCAAAGTCCGGGTGGAAAATGGGTCCCGATTAGTGTGGACCGGGTCCATATCGGCCTTGTGATGGGGAAGCCCGATATGGAAGCTATATAAAGGTAAGGTCTCCTGCAGTTACTCACGACCTTCCCGAGCATCAGGTTCTCTGACCCGTTAAGAGAGCTCGGAATTTGAGGAAACTGTAGAAAGGCCTTGCCCGTGAGTCGGTGAGCACTTTCCGATAAAAGACCCGGGAGATTCGAAGTCGTTTAGAGCTCGGAATCGGCATCGGAATCAGAGATGGAACCGAATCCAGGTATTCCGCATTCCCTTCGTTTTTAATCCTTTCACGGGACCCTGGGGTATGTAATAAGGTCCCCTCTACATACTAACAAGAGGAGCTGCAGGGGATTAAAACCCATGAATCACTGAGTAGACACCAGCAGCGAACAAATGTTGGTGGTTTATTGACACCAGCGACAGTGTTGTGCTGACCAGTAGCGAATCGCCACTAGTTCAACCATGTTGATGGGCGGTTAACATTCATGGATGAGGCCAATCGTGGCGGGGAGCAGACGAAGCTGTTGGAGACCCGACGGTTGGAGAACAAGCAACGTGGGAGACGTGTGAGTGGCGAAGAAACTTGGGAGACGTTTCTGGGAGTAAGACATGCGCCCATGATTTCTAGGAGCACGACCACCGTTGACTTTTTGGCGCGTGCAACCTTTATTCAATTAAATTAATTTAAAGGAAATTAAATTAGTTAATATTTTTAATAAAATTGAAAAAGTGTTTTTCTAATTTTGAAAATTATTTCCAAGCGTTAATTTTATTAGGAATGCTTTGAAATTTAGTTTGGTTTTCCAAGGGGTTGGATTATTAAATTAAATTAATTTATCCATTCAATTCCAAAAATTAAGATAATTATTTTTCTTAATTTGATTAAGATTAATAATTATATTGATTTCTAATTAATTTTTAAAAAGTGGCTTCTAAAATTAGAATTAATTAGTTTCAATTATATTGAAATTAATTAATTAGATTCCTTAAAATTAAGAAAATTTCTTTCTTAACTAATTAAGAAAGATGTTTCTTAATTAAATTTATTTATTTCAATTTCAATGAAAAAATTAAATTTATGATTTTATGTTTTGGAGAATTATTATTCAATTTATTTAGAAATTGTTTCTTTATTTATGAATAATAAGTTTCTTATTTTTTAGAAAAAGTATTTTTATTAAAATTTGAAAAATATTTTCATTTATTAATGAGGAAAAATGAGCTTTCATTTAAAATCAATTATACTAAACAAGGTAAATTTCACTTAGGACAAAATATAAATGTAAAAAAGCAATTAATTAATTATATGTCGTGACTACTAAATGAGATTAGGACTTTAATCATTTTTTTTGTTACTCCTACTATTTTATTCGAACTCATAGCCCTCACTACTAGTGGGCTAGGGTCCCATTCAAATATGGTTGATTTTGCTCAACAAACTAACTAGACTTAAATTAGGATTTACTTCTAACGTAACTATCCTTGTCTCCTTGAACTCAAATATCAACTTATACATAGAGTAATGGATATTTTTAAAACTTAACAAGTTTTTGATATTTCAAATACTAAACTTCTTTAACACATTATCTATGTACTTAGACTTAGAATAGGTGAACAACGTCCAATCTATCTCTATAGATTTAATTCCCAAAATTAAGTTGTTACCTTTTTTTATCTAATAATAGTTGTTTTTGGACAATTATGTTTTCAACAATTGAAAGTTAGAATTATTGTTCTTCGTAAGCAATATGTCTCTATGTACTCCCACTGAAGAGGAAAATTATACTTCCACTAACCTTCTTGCAGACATGATAAATTCACAATCATCTCCAAAATAAACTCTTTAAATTAATCGTAAAAGTGAATCTTTCAATGTCTCGTAGCCTGTCAACTATACATCAAATGTATCAATAAAGGCACTAATTCTAATTGGATGTATTGTCATGAGATTTGAATTTTTCAAATTTTATCTTACTCCCACTACTTATTTGTGAACCATTCTCCTATAAGTATATATTGAAACAAACAATTTTATTCAATAGATCTGTAAGATTATATCCAACCATTTTGATATCTCATAACCTTTTATTATCCAATATAGTTCTAAACTTAATGGATAATGTATGAATAAACCAAGCATCACATCCTTGAATAATTAACTTTGACTCTTTCAAAGACTTAGCATTTAATATCTAATATGAAATCCTACTGATTTATTCAATTAGAACTATAGAAGGTAAGTCATGGCACTAGGTATAGCTACAGAAGAAATACTATTACATCATACAATATCTCATATTATATTTTCTTCTTTACATAAATCCATATTCTTATAGAATTTTGTTGTGAAGGTATTCACTAGAGAATCTCATTCCCTAGAGATATTCAAAATTTAAACACTCACCATAACGATCTAACTGAAGTGTTTCAGCATTCTCAACGCTTAACTTCTATTTAGAATTAAACAGTTTGAACCTTTTCAAAATTTTAAATCAACATTTCATTTAATACTTATGACTATATCACATAAATTCATTTGTAATATAATAAAATATAAGTATTATTATTAATGGACATTTTTGTATTTATTTTTGATACATTATTTATTAAATTAATGTCCATTTAATATTTAAATTGCATCAATTAAACGTTATTTGTTTTAATTGCAGGTGCATAGTGAATTTGAAAATTTTAAAAGCCTAAAGCACGGAAAGCTTAAAAAATTTGGCTAATTGCAACCAGCTGATGGTTTAAAGCAAGAAAATAAAATAAGCAGTTGGTAACTTGATGGTGAGCAACGTGAACCGTTTGGCTTCTTGGCAAGAGTGGACGTTGACACATAAAAGACAAGAAGGCTGGACATTATTGAGACATTAGCTAGTGGAGGACTCCATCATTAACGCACAGCCCCACACTTAACATTCTCCACTCACACATGTTGGCAGCTAGTAAACATTAAGAAAAAGTTAGCAAAGTGGAAGACAAGAAAACCCATTAAAGCTTGGTGGGGTTGGAGACTTGAGTGAGCTGTTGGAGAGAAGGAAGGCAACGCAGAAACTAGACAGCTTGTGGAGAAAATCAGCAGGTGCGTTAATGGGGAGACTCCAAAAACGCTAAAGCTGGTGGGGGCAAATGCACGTTGAAAACAGGTGGCTCAAGACTCATTCACGTTTAGGCAGCTGATGATAACATTAGCTGGATTTTTTTTATGAAAAGGCTGATATTCTCCACCAACGTTGCATCATATAAGGAAGGTGGCATCATCACTTAAGGGGATGGAAAAAAAAGAATCTGCACACAACGTTTTTAGGCTGGAGGATTGAGAAGTGGGCAACTCTTCAATCATTTACAGCTACACAAGGGTTATTCATATGGCAGCAACTACGTTGATGAAGTATGCTGGTGGCTTGAAAACGTGAGGTAGATGGGAGAAAAAAAAAGAGGAACGTTAGAAGACTCTCCACTCACGATTAGGCAGCTGGGCATTTGGACTAAAGAAAGCAGTAGGTGGCATGAAATCAACGTTACATACAGGTTGTGTGAGGATAACGAAAGCAGCTGTTGGCTTAGGAAAGAAACGACAAGGTGTTTGCTAAAAGAAAATAACGTGGGTTGGTATTAAAAACAAGGAAGCAACTGCGTGGAGAGGCTGGGAAAAACCGATAGAATGCCACCCAAGAACTCTACACTTACAACGTTGAGGCTGGAAGCTTGAGAAATAGGCAGCTAATGGAGAGACAAACGTTAGTAGCTGACACAAATATGAGGTGGAAGCAAGAGAAGGAAGTAGCTGGTGGACAATAACTGAGGAAGCAGCTGGTGGCGTGATACTTTTGGAGCAGCAGGTGGCACAACTTCCTTAAAGCAGCTGCGTGGCCCTCATACATGCAGTAGGTGGTGGCTTGAAGACGTGACAGCTGTTGGAGAGAACAAACAAGTTGCTGCTGGGCTTGATAGAGGACGTGAGCAGTTGGGGAGAAATAGAAATAACATGTTGCTGATTGGTGGAAGTGAAGACACGTTGAAGGAGAGGACTTAGTAACCACTCACTCATTGGCAGAGCAACAAGCTTTTGGTCAGCTATAGAGAAACAAGTTAAAGCTGGAGAAAAAGCCACTTGGAGCTGGAGAAAAGCACGTGAGAGCCGGAGGAAAGGGGGGTGTTTTCAATTTTTAATTCATTATTTGTTTTAATTGTGTGAATCATAATTTATTATTGCATTGATAAATATGTGTGAGTAAAATTTTCTTTTCGGTTAAGGTTAAGATTGATATTGGATTAGGATAATTTTTGTGGTACTGATTTTTGCTTGATTAAATGCATAATTTGTCTTAATTTAGCTTGATCACCTAGATTAAGACCTTAGATGATTAAATGCCACAACCAATGGGATTTAATTTGTCGGAAAATTAATCAAGCGACATACTTGAGACTAAAGTGTAGACCAACCTTAGGATCTTGTGTGAGGATACCTAGAATTAACGAACTTAATTTTAGGCTTCTTGAATTTAACGCCTTTTATTCCGAATTATCTATGGACCAAGTAGTGACTCGGATTTAGAAGAGAAGAAAATTCCATGAACATTGGATTTGACTTGTTTAAGTGAAGTTTTTCCTAAATCAATCCACCGTTAAAATTTTATTTTAATTTCCAATCCAATTGAAATCTGATACCTTAACCGATTTTGTCATTTGATTAAATGTAGTCGTTTTAATTCATACCTTGCATTTTTCATATTTTCTTAATTTGCTTACTTTAATTTATTTTATTTTCAAATCAATCAATTCTTAATCGTTCGAGTAATTTTTCATCGTTTAATTTAATTGTCTTACGTTTTGGAATTTTTTTCCCTTGGGTACGATATCCGGTTCTTACCGATTTATATTACTTGTCGACGGGGTGCACTTGCCTCTAATTAGTCTGGATAGAATTTAATTTATATTGTTCTGTTTGGATCGCAACAATGAATTAAAAGCTTACAAAACATTAATGGCATTCCAAGCCATATACAATAAAACTCAAAACAAACGAAATCAAACAAAGGCCTTGACTTCCTCTCATCCGATCTCCTGCTCGATACCTGGAGATGGGGGGTGAAAGGGGGTGAGCTAGACAGCTCGCGGATAACATATTTATAAATTGAAAAATAAATAAAAATCATTTCTTAAAATATTTGCCATTTTTAAACATTTCATAGTAGCAAAATTTTCAAAACTTATTTCTCAAGCCTTTTAACTTTTCAAATCATTCATAAATAAATTTCCAAAATTTTTCACGATTTCAAAACTCATTTTCTCATTTATCAAAATTCTCAAAATTTTCACAATTCATGCACAATTGTCAAGAACATGAATGCATCACCTTATAAATGCATCACAGATATTAACAAAATCAAAAATCACATAACACTTCAGAATGGTTTGGTTTTGGTCCAAACGAAACGTACTGCACATTCCCACATAGCGGTCCTGTGCAGCCGTGAACGAAACGTATTACACTTTCCCGCATAGCGGTCCAGTGTAGCCGTGAACTTATGGGAGTCCGAAATCGGAGCTCCAGTGCCACTAGCAGGCAGGCGGGCGAAGCCTTTAAGAAGAGAGACAGTGCATTGACTCGACTTATGGGACCTAACCAAACCTACAAAACACATAATTCATACTTGAAAAAAACAAAATGCCCGAAGGCATATTTCGAAACTGAATTTTCCATATCATCACGTATTCACACATCAATTCTCAATCATAATTCAAACAAGTTCCATTCATAATTTCCACAATTTCAAATCTTCATATAATAAGCAATTTGCATCAAAGTCAAAGAATGCATACTTTTCATAATTGGAAAAATCAAAATAAATGAACAATTTTTGTTGGACCCCGTTTCTGGAGCCCAACGTCCTGAGACATGAGCCTTGTGCTGAAAACCCTGAAGGGTCACTTGCTGTCATACCCTAATGATGGT
>JANZLH020000035.1:3527254-3537276 GCA_026770325.2 Erythroxylum fimbriatum | reverse complement strand
TGTTTCAACTTTCAGAAAGTAGTTTGAACTGTAGTTGAGTGACACATTCCATCTCAATGTTGTAAAGAGAGTCCTCAGGAATTCCGTAAAATTAGAGTTCAAGTCCTGACCGATACTAAGGGATGAGGTAAGTGTAAGAGTTCGCAACTTCTAATGTTCTGAGGCTGTCTTAAGCTTCTACTTCTGTTCATTGACATGAATATTAATTAAACTTCATTTCTTCATAATTAATTGGAAATACCAACTACACTAACTACATAGCTCTTTGCTTTCTCTTCAACAATTCAAGTGAAGGATTTATATAAAAGGAGGTAACCAAACTCTCTTCACTCTTCAAAGATCGACATTCCAAACAGCGCCTTCACCTTCCCCACAAGCTTTATGAACCTTTTTCATCCTCTCCACAGATCTGCATATTCCGCTACATGACCAGTCGAATGATGCGACACATACGTTTCCAGCTTTCGCCTTCCATTCGCAATCTGACCAACATATGTTATTTCATTATACTTTCACCAGGTTCATTAGTTCATAGACATTAAAATAAAGTAACTAGAAGGGTGATAAGGGATGAAACGAAAGCAAAATCGTATGTAATTTTTCAAACATCCATAAGGGTTCAATCACGTAGAAATTTCTAATACCATAATCCAAGTAGGTATCAGCTCATAAATTTCACATTGATAATTTACATTATCATAGAACAAAAATGCACCTGGAGGGGTTCCACAGCACATTGAACGATCATCAACATGTTCAACTTCCAAGCCTATGAGCCACGAACCCAATGATACATCTTCATTTGCATATCTGTGCAATATGGGCCTGAAAAATCCAATTTCCCACATTTCCTTGTAATTTCAGGACTTGGTGACAAGGGAGAACAAAAGACTTTAGAAGAAAAAGGTAGAATACGAATGATTTGACGACGAAAGCGTATGGATAGTAGGTATACTTACGAATTGTTAGATATATAAGCCGCGAGGTCCTTGGAGATGGCGTAGAGTTGGCCAGTTGCATGTCTGAAGTACTTGTTCCCTTCCTCTCCAAACTTCCAATACTCTGGCTCATGGTACTTCAAACCTCTGTCTCACAAAATTAAAACCATTATAGGAAAACTTCTGTAAAGGTTGACATTTCTTGTATGATAAGATCAACAGCTTACTTTTGGGAGAGGACAGGCCCCGACTTCATGCACCCGATGTAGATTCTAGGCTTAAACCGGTGCTTAGCTAATGTACTTACTAGCATGCCTAGCCATACACAAGGAACAAAACATTTGTTACCAACAAAAGTTGTCTTTGTTAGAAGATAAGTGCATTAAGCAGTTGAGAACAATCATGAGCGCAAGTACCTAAATTCAGATGAACATCATCATCGACCTTAACATAGAATTCAGCATCCCAAATTGAAGTAGCAGTGGAAAAGTACAATCTGGTTTTTGTAGACAACTCGTGGTAGCCCTCCACGTGCTTAAGCCTTAGAAAATCCTTGTGCTCTGCCTGTTCAGAGTCCAACGCTTTATCAAGAATACCCCCCGCAACAGGGCTGTGTCCGATTACAAACCGGATGACAATCCCTTTCTCCTTCTCCAATTCCTTCAGTTTAGCCCCTGCAACAATATATATTTATTTTACTTGGTTTACGAGTTAAATAACAACAGAAGGAAAAAAAGAAAACAACGCAGGGGCGTTTTCTACTGCTAAATTGGAATTCACGTAGTATATAGGGAGAAGAAAGAAAAAGGACCTTTCAACATCCAGGTTTCTCGAACAGAGTCTCGGCGTTTTCTACTGCTAAATGCTGTATTGATCCCAATCACAACAAAAGCTTTCTGTAACGTGTGATTAGTTGGCGTAAGTTGGCCAATGGCTTCACTTGTCCGAGCTTCTGCTAGTTCCATTTCTAAGCCAGAAATTGTGCTCTCAAGCGATCTAGATTTTTGTAAACACCAGAAAAGTAAACGAAACTAAATGAAATGTATAAAAAAATTCATAGCTGATATAATTGTTCAAGCCTGACCAAATCTCCTGAAATTTGCTTACTTGATAGCTTGATGGGTTCTTTCAACTTCTCCCAATATATCTCCAGGTTTTGCTTCTATCAACTTCTAATAAATACAGAAACAAAAAAATGATGAACAAACTTGCATGGATGAAAATTTTAAGGTGGTAATGCTTGATATAAAAGGTGTGATCGTCATGAATTACTAGCACAACTTACACGCTTTTGATCACAATCTCTTTTATCTTCGTGGAGGTTAACGTCGTTGACATGACGAGAAACTATCGGAAACTGATGATGGTCTTTAGCCGGAGAAGATTGAGGACTCCAACTCCGGTTAGTGAAGAGAGACCCTGCTAAGAAGCTGGCAATGCACAGCACAAGCATGGCTTTACCTGAAAGTGCCTTCCCTCTCATTTTCTTGGTCTCGCTTTCTAGTTGCCAAGGCCACAATTTGATCATTAACTCCCGCAATCCCACGATCAGCTTCTTTTCTGGTAGATTTAATTGCTTTGTTTATGGAACCAAAAGAGCATCAAGGAGATAGAACTAAATTAGACTCAATATTTCAGTTAACTCTTTCACTGGATTTTATGTACTCAAGCCACAAGAAACTAAGAAATGCAAAGCTTTTCTAGTCAAATTACTATATATAATTGGTAAGTTTATACAAGTGGCGTACATATAAATGGAAATGGTTAACATTGCTGTATATTTCAAGTTGCTATATCCAATAAAAGCAATGAGCTCTTGAACATGGCGTGTCAACTGTGTGTGGTGTTAATAATGGAAATGACTCAAAAAAGAAAAAATGCAAGTGATGGCTGGTACTTGGTGGCATCAAATTATCAATAGTCACTAATATTTTATTTAAAATTAACTTCTTGAACCTATACTAGCCAAACCACAAGGAGAAACATAAGTTCATAACACCATTTAAACAATACCAGATGAAGAATCACACTACCTATAACCAAAAATTTTAGCATACGACTTAAAATTGCACTTAGGAACTGGTCCTTGTGAGAACTGAGTGTATAAGTTTCCCTTCATCCATCAGAACTCTAGTTTCGGTAGTTACAAAGAGATGAAGGAAGTGGGTAATTACGTAGAAATAGAACGAAGCATCAACATAAGATCATTAATTAGCATTAAATGCATCTTACCATATGTTTAATAACCAGAAACAAAGTTGTTGATGATAGTATAGGTTGAAATAGCTAATTTGCATGTGAGGATGTACCTGTTGAAGAATATATGATATTGGGATCGCGAGATTTTCTGAGGGAGGGAGAGATAGAGAGCAGATTCAATGTACTCTCTTCTAGTGGAACTTCACATATTTAGTTAAGCCCCTGTAATATAATATGCTCCATGACATAATTCCTTCTTGTATTAGATGGACGGCTTTGGTTTTCAGGGTCATCATGTGATTCTCATGGTTCAACAAACCGTCTTGCCATTAAGCAAACAAAAAGGAAAGGAACTTGTCTATTTTTTAAATCTCTGATTGGTAATTTTTGCGTGCCTATTGGGAATTGTCTACCTAAATTTTGAAGTTAATTATATTGTTGTGTTGTATGTGCGTGAGAAAGAAGAAGAGAACACTATTTTACACTTCAAACAGCACAAGTAATTAGCTTGAGAAAACACTACATTCTGTTTAAGAGGACCAATGTTGGAGATGACTTCATGTTCATGAAATAGTTCTCGCAATTTCGAATGGGATATTCCAACAAATTTGATTACACCAACATGGCACGCAAGCCTGTGGTGTTTGTTAAAAGTGCCTAACTCACCTTTAAAAACTAGCAAACAAGGGGGAAGTTTGCATACTAGTGGGGTTCCTAACAAACCCCTTTAATTCAGAGTAGGACTGAACATCTGATAGACATATTAGAAAAAGGGACATAACCGGGCACTACCTCAAACCATCGAGACAAACTACCGAGAGAAACTGGCTCTGATATCATGTTAAAAGTATCTAACTCACCCCTAAAAGCTAGCTTAAGAGGGGGAGGTTTGCACACTATTATAAATTATTAATGCTCTCATATATAATTATCTGATGTGAAATTCCAGACAATACTCATAAAGTGTACGCGGAGAATTTGTATTTTCTTGTTTGAAATAAGTTGTATTGTGGTTCAAATAATTACTTTCGAGCGCTCCCTGCTTTCTGAATTTGATGTAATATTTAATTAGTTATTAAACATAATCGAAATGAACAAGACATTGCACTCACTTTTCAAGGAATCGATCGAATTAGTAATTGACCTACCCTTTAGTCACTAGTGTTAGTTAAAGTTAGCATTGATCAATGCAATGATTATCAACGTATAATACATGATAACTCAAATAAGTTTCTCTGCTTACAGTGCAAATTTAATCAGAACATAGGAAAAAGCTTCAAGAACATAATTTTATCTTTCCAATCATGGCACTAAAATAAATAATCAGTGAGCTTATCAATCTTTAACTTTCAAGCATCAAAGAAAAGGGTAAGAGTACAATTGATGCAAATTAAAAGGGTTGTTACGGGTAATATGCAAAATAGTTTCAGGTTAGGTGATGAAAGGAAAATGCATGATTGACGAAGATATATAGAACAAGTAAAAACAAGTTGTATTTTCCTAAACCATAAAGGAAACAAATTGCTATATTATACACATGATTCACACCTTGTTCACTTCTTTATCTCTTTCACAAATCACTGTCATAAAACCATATTATACTATAACTGCGTTCTACCCTCGATCTATTCTAGTTTCTTTCTACCTTGGAAAACGTCAATTTTTCTTGCGCAATTTAATCATAAGCCACCGTATATAATTGCCTTTCCTTCATGTTGTTCTTATATTTTCTTTGACCCGTAAGTGTTTCTAAGCCTTTCGTTTTACAATTTTACGTTGTCATTTTTCTATAATGACAAGGATCAAATAGGCATGTTCTTCACCATTTCCATGTCTGATTACTTGTACGTACGTAGTGCCGAGGTATCATGTTTAGGATACACACACACACACACACAGTACTTTTTTTATCTAAAATATTAAATATTATGATTAAAACTAAATTTTAATAAACAAAAAATTTAATTATTTATACTCTGTTTATCAGAAATTCAAGATTGCTAGCTGATATATAATTTAGTTCTTATAGTTATTAAAGTAAACTCTTGAAAGGTGTTTCTTGTTTTTAGTTATGATAGCTTACCATAAGCTAGCTAGCCTACTTTATCCTAAACAAATTATTTGTCTTTTTTTTCATTATTATATTGTTATCATTACTGTCTTCCATGGAAACCAAGCTTTGATCCTATGGTTTTGGAGGAGGAGAAAATAAGGCTTAGGAGGTCTTTGTGAGTTTTAGCTGAAACTGAATTTATAAGGAAATCTAGGTCGAAATGTAGGCTAGTTATCATTGAGTATACGGGCAAAATGAAAAGGAATGTTAAGAACATACATGGCTGAGGTATCATGTTTACGATATATATGGCTTGTTGAGAGTTGTGAGTAATGAACTTGAGATCTGCAAATGGGCAACTAGTCAAATTTGATTTATACTCAAACGAAGTTCTTTTAATATTTATTTGTTTATATTTTAATATTTAAGTGATAAAGTTTTTCAAGAAATAGAGAAAGAATTTATTTATTTATTTATTTAGTATTTATAGTTTTATATATGATATACCATTATAAAGTTAATAAAAAAAGGTGGAGAGAGTAGTGATATTAAAATTTGATCATTCATGATGAATGAATTAATAGGGAGAAGCATGCATTACATATTATTTTAATATTAGAAGATCTTACTTAATAACATTTATTATTTTGAATATCACTAAAAGTTATAACATCATTAAAAAGGAAGAAAATAATAAAAGATACTACCATCAATAAATTTAAGTATGATAATATTAGTAATTCTATTATAATGAAATTAAGCAGCATATGAAAGATTAAATTTAAAGAAAGAGTAAATAGAGGAAAGAAACCAATTAAATTAATTAAACAATAAAATAATTAATAAAAAAGTAGAACACATATTTAATTTAAAGGAGTTTTAAGAAAAACTAAGTAAAGAAGTAAGAATAAGGAGAAAATAATCATTTTAAAATGTAAAAAATAATTGTAATACTTCTTATTACTTTATCTTGATAATTATAGTGAATTAGGATTTAATTATTATATGATTGTTGACATTTAAGTATATTGCTTGTACTTATATATCCTAATAAAAGGATTTGAAAAGTTATAAGAAGAAGGGGATTTTTGTCAAGTAATATACCTCAGTCCAAGGATGTTTAAGTAATTGAAGATGTATGATTTGGCTAATCGATCTCATTTATAAATTAATTTCTATAATATTTAATTTATGAATTTAATGACTATTTAAGTTAGTTTTGTAATATTGCATATCATGATTTTTTATCGAATTAAAACATTGCAAATACTAAAATGGTTTGAAATATGCTTTTATTAATTGATTTATATGGTAGAAGATAGAGAGAACCCTGTTAGAGAGAACCTTGTCATTGCATATGCTTCTATGAAAATGGATGGATAGATATCGATGAGCAATCCCATTGAAGAACATCTTTTGGTAGGTGCTTAATTTCTTTCCCTCGTTAAATCTCCACTTTTTTCCATAAACAATGGAGCGACAAGCAGGTGCTGGAACAAAAACTTAATACATGTCGATCGGATAGCTATTCTGGCTGATCTCATCATCCGACTCGGAAACAAAAACCTGAAAAAGCATCCTGAACCCCAAGATGCAGGTGACAACATGTTAACACACACCTGTGCGTTTCCTTTGGCACCAGATAATCCAATTCCAGATAGCCCACAGAGTTCACTTTGGCATGAAACCCTTAGTCCAAACATTAGCTGGATTACTACTTTAGTTAGCCAATTGTCCATGTACTGACATGCAAAGCAGCAAGACAAAACAACCTAACAACCCAAGAAAACTGTTAGCAATATGTAACATGAGCGTTAAGAAACAAGACTACCCTGAATCCAGGAATAAAGGCACAAACTAAAGTATGGTTTCATGTGTTTTGTCTTAAATTATCATGACTCTAGCTATAACGGTTTCACTCCAGACAATCTCCTAATACTTACCTTCTTCACCACATCCCCTTTCTACCACGTCCTTTATTATACGGCCTTCACCATTTTTAGAACACTCTACATTTTTTATATCAGTGATTTGCAAGCAAAGACTCAAAGGGTTGCTGGTAAGAGGGATGACGATGTTTATGGCTACTCAACGATTCTGGTTTTTGAGTATGGCAATCTGGATTCTGCAATGCTCCGACAGGTTTGTAGTTATAGAATCAGCCAGTACTGTTCCTGCGATGTTTGTGTTTGGAGATTCGTTGGTTGATGTGGGCAACAACAACTACCTCAGCTCCATCGCCAAATGTAATTATTACCCTTATGGTATTGACTTCAACTACCGTGCTACTGGGAGATTTTGTAATGGAAAAACGTTTGCCGACATACTAGGTATGTAATCCTCCATTGAACTGCAGCTAAAGTATCGAGGTTCCAATGATTATTGCAGTTATTATTTTTCCACGTATGAGATATGATACAAAAATAATACCCCACTTCAGTCTAGCTTGCACCCTTTTTATGTATTTAGAGGCAAAAAAAAAATCTAGTTCCCTGATTGTTCAAGTGTAGTTCGTAATTAACAAGGTTTTATGAACACGAGGTTTGCAGGAGAGCTACTGGGTGTGCCTTATCCTGCAGCTTTCTCGGATCCTAATACAGCTGGATATAAATTACTTGGAGGAGTAAATTATGCTTCAGCAGCTGCTGGAATTCTTGATGAGACAGGCCAACACTACGTACAATCCCCAACTTCACCTGTAGTCTATTTCTGATAGTAGTAAACCTGAATGAATTTTCCAACATCTTATGATTTCTATTTAATCCTAGGATCATGTGAGGTTACGTTTACTTTCCTTTATAAGAGCTCCGACTAAATCCCATGGGATAGTACTGTGGGAATGTGTTGCTAAGTTACAAGTTTAATCATGGAAAATGCAGGGACAAAGATACAGCCTGAGCCAGCAAGTGCTGAGCTTCGAGACGACATTAAATCAGCTAAAAGCAGTGATAAGCGGGAGGAACTATACAGACTACCTTGCGAAATCCATAGCGGTATTGGTATTTGGAAGCAATGACTACATCAACAATTACCTCATGCCTTCAATCTACTCCTCCAGCTACAACTACAGCCCACCACAGTTCGCCTATCTTCTGCTAAATCACTACGCTCGCCAACTTCTGGTCCGAGGATTCATTGGTTATGCATTTAGCATCTCATTAACGTAAACCATTAGCTTTTCCAGTAATCTCAACGCTAATTGCAGGCACTCTACGGTCTAGGAGTAAGGAAATTCCTACTAGCAGGAGTTGGACCCCTTGGTTGTATCCCTAATCAGAGAGCCAGCGGCCAAGCTCCGCCGGATAGATGTGTTGATTATGTGAATCAGATACTTGGAACCTTCAACGAAGGACTCAAATCACTCGTCGATCAACTCAATAAACAGCCTGGTGCAATCTTTTTATATGGCAATACCTACACTGCAGTTGGTGACATCCTAAATAACCCTGCCACTTATGGTAATTGAGAAAACATATTCTCTTCTTAACACTATCTTTGGAATTGTCTTAATGTGGTTGTGGAGTGTATATGTTGCAGGGTTCAGTGTTGTGGATAGGGCTTGTTGTGGAATTGGGAGGAATCAAGGCCAAATAACTTGTCTTCCATTTGCAGTTCCATGCCCCAACAGAAATGCCTACGTGTTTTGGGATGCATTCCATCCGACAGAAGCTGTGAATTCCTTGCTAGCCCAGAGGGCATTTTCTGGGTCACCAAGAGATTGTTATCCTATCAATGTCCAACAAATGACTCTCATCTCCAATATGAATAACACAACAGATCAGTTCAGCTGAAGCTAGATTCTGCCATTGCAATATACTGGAACAAAACAAAATGTCTTTCTTTCTCGTTGTAGGGCCTTTGGATGTACAAAGAAAGAATGAAATCAGAAGGCCACAAGTACTCTCCAGATATGCTGCCTTCAGTATTGTAATATTTATTAATTAAAAATTTGCTAACTTGAATTAAATATAATTAAATCAAATCTACTGTGTTAAATTAGAATCACACCCTTTTTTTTTTTTTTTTGGCCTCGCCCCAATTTATGATGCTGACAGCTTGGGAATCAATTATTCTTCCTTGCACCTTCTAAAAAGAATCAATGATAAAAGACTTTTTTTACAACTTTCTGTTTGCTCTTTACCAAACATAAATTTATTAAACAAAATGTTAAAAAAGACACTATGAATTGCATAGTTGCTATGTTCCCAAGTCTGATTATTTAAGGGGATAATATATTTAAAATTGTATAAAATTTTAAGATTTTTTAATTCAATATCTAAAATAATAACAACAACAATATAATAAAAAAAATCTTGTAAATATGTAAAATTTGAAAATTTCTAATAATACGGAACCTTACTTTTAATACCTAACTAAAGGGGTTCGATACTTGACTTTGGGTATGGAGCAGTCTTAAATCTTTGGGTCAGCTATCCCACCCTGTAAGATGCCTACAAACTAACGAGAAGATTAGTCACTGGATCTACTGATAATACCCTGATTTAAGAAAAAAAGATAGTAACTAAAAAAATCAAAGAATTGAGTACTTTAAAATATGTCGGACAGTTTTTACGCGACATGATCAATTGTAGAAGAAAAAGGCCTATTTCATAGGACACGGGTTTATACAGAGCCCATTGCTTTCTTGTCCGCACTCTGAAGTTTTATGTTCCATTCTCTGAAGCTTCATTCTTCGCAAGAAATGACAGCGCTCTCTGCCCTGAAATTTAAATCCTTAATAAGAACAGCAACAAGTTCGAAGCTTTCCCAGTCTCAGTCATGGAAACAGTCTCTACTTCTCTTTCAAACCTCTTCGAGGCCTAGCTGTAGTC
>JANZLH020000035.1:3504445-3517068 GCA_026770325.2 Erythroxylum fimbriatum | reverse complement strand
AAAATTATAAACATACATACAAAGTCAAGAATGACACTTATTTTGAATAATTAAAATGTATCTAAAACGACACTTATGAATCAGAGGGAGTATTCTCCAAATAAGCTTAACTTATAATCTCGAAAACAAGGGATTAGATATTGGAGTGGTAATTGCATACAGAGAAGAGGAGTTTTCTTTATGTAGAATTTGAGTCATATATTAACATAAAAAAGGTACGGTGAGTTCTTAAAAGTTGAAACAATGGAATAGCTTCTATCATGTATAACCTAATACAAGCTAAGGGACCGTAAACAAAATTTAAGCAATATATACTCTTATATAATTATCAACGTTTTAAAAATCAGACCGGAAGTTAAACCGATAAGATAAGAGATTTAAGGTTTAAAATGTTCAACTTGTATTAGATTATCATAAAACATATAAACGATTAAATAAAAATATTAAAATATGATTGAAACAAATTGTTTTTACCTTTCAAAGAATTTGAAATTTAATTAAAAAAAGGGATTGTTAAATAAAAATTAATTGATTTATTTTAGTTTATAAAAATTTGTTTGCAAAAGTTGACCAATTAATTAATAAATTGATCAATATTTAACAACAAGGGTTATTAAAGTAAATTGTACCGGAAAGTTAAAAACTAAACCAAAAAGTTAGACAGTTCAAGATTTTTACGATTGAATTGATCGAACCGATTGAATTTTTTAATTAATGATAATTATAACAATTTATGGGATTGTCTAATAATCTCCAGATATTTGATCATTAGGATTCAAATCTGAAAAGTTATTTTATATTTTCAAATATTAGATTTTTTAAAATTTTTAGTTTAAATTTTAGAAAAGTTATTTAAATCAAATTTATTATTTTAATTTCAATTATTATAGTTTCCTCGTTAGTATTAAAAAACATATATCATGATTTATAGATTATGGAGGTGTTTGACAAACAGCTTATCAGCTGTTTTTTAACTTATTGACTAAAAGTTAATTTTTTTACTATCTTAAAAAGCTATTGATGTACTTGATAAATGACTTATTAGTTAGCTTATTTAACTTCAATAAGTTGATTTCTAAAAGCCCTGTAAGAGAAGTTTTTGGAGTTAGCTATTTACTTAATGACAGTATTGTCCTTTACTTTATGTACTTTTGTTCTGTGTGTTTTCAATATTGGTTTTTTTAATGTACTGAAGTTTGAAAGAATATAATAAATGGGTTAATTAAACATTTTAATCTTTATTTAATTTTATAATATTAGTTTACATTTAAAAATACCATAATATTAAGTTTTGAGCATAAAGAATCACATCAAATTAATATTTTTAGTATATAACTACTATATATCATATCTGTATCATACTATAGTTATAGATATTTTAATTTATTAAATAATAAAATTCATACGTATTATATAAAAAACTAATATGATGCAGGTCGCTGCATCATTCATATTAATAGAGAATTTAACGTTAGATTATTATTATTATTATTATTATTATTATTATATTTTTATTAAAGTTATAAATTTAATTTTTATAAAATTAAATATCTAAAATCTAAATTTTTATAAGAATATTCAACAAAATACTAAGAAATAAAATATTCACGTCCTTATGATTTTTTTAAAAATCATACATTCATGAGTCATTTTGCATATCAACAACTAATGCTAAACAACTAATATTATCAAACATCTTTAACAAATAACTGTTATCCGATCAAATCAAATAATATAATTAATTATTATGTGTTGGGTCATTATCGTAGAGTATCACTGTGTTGGCAGATTGCAGGATTTCTTACACCTCCAATAACTGTCACTTTTATTGATTTGTTTATGCAGATTTGGGCGTCCCATGGCCCAGAAAGAGCAGAGTTTGCCGCCTATATAGCATGAAATTTGTGGCGGTCAAGGAATGACTTCTGCTTGTCTGCAAAATTTGTCTCACCGCACCAGATTGTACATCTTGCCACTGCCCAGATTGCTAACTGGCGGTCTCTCTCACGTCTGCGCGATTCTGTAGGCGGTGTATATGGCAGCAGTGCTGGTATTTCTAGCTACCCTATTTGTGTTAATCTTGAAAGCTTCAGTTGGCAAGCTTTTTGTGATGACGCCTTGTTTCAAGTTGAAGATGCCACAGGCAGTGACGTGGTATTTGAAGATGGTAAAGGGAGGTTTCTTCAAGCTTTATCAATCTACTCTATAGGCTGTAAATCTCCGACAACAGCTGAAGCGTTGGTGTTAAGAATGGTGTTGCAATTCGGCATGGCCCACTACCCTTCCAGCGGTTGCATTTTTATTGATTGTCAAGCTTAATTTTCTACCCTTATTTCTCAATCCTTATACTTCTTTGAGTTTGGTATTATTGTATTGGACTGTAAGATATCATTAGAGCTACGACCGGATATACAAGTTCGATAGATACGTCACATTATGAATGACGTTACTCACTCTCTTGCTTGCGCATCCATTCAATTTTTACCACTATATATTTGGAGAACTATTTCGACAATTCTCCAATCTCATTATCATTAATCAAAGCGTGAGATATTCTACTTTTACAAAAAAAATGTCGTTGATTAGAACCTGCGAAGCAATTAGTTAGTAGCTCAAGCATATGCATGATGATGCATCCCACTACATAAAAGAAGCTCATTCTGCAGAGACAGTTTGACTGTTGACCTCCCGCGTGATTTCATAGTATTCCCCTGCGTTCCGTTTTTGCCACTACGGACTTCGCTCTCGCCTTCCAATTGCTCTACGGTAATGTCGTTAATCTCGCGTACATCTCAGGGTAAAACCAACATAGAACTTTCCCTCGTAAAATAATTGAAAGTACAACTATGGACGACATAAAAATGCCATAAACGCCAGCCCCAACTTCAAAGAAGCGCGTGTAACTATGATCTCATAACAATTTATAATGACCAGGCGGGATCGTTCAGAATTGACGAACACGCAAAATCACGGCGCGTGAGAGAATGATTGATACGTCCCAGATTGTAAAGAGCGTGGGCTACTGGGCTTCACTAGCTTATATATAGATTTATGTTCGTAATACGAGAGAGGGTGTCTTTTCATATCTCTAACCTAATTCTCTCTCCTCTGCGCATCGGTATATCACTACCACCATCAAAATTCACCTCTCATTCTAAGAGAAGGTCTCCCACACTGTATTGGGTCTTTCTCATCTTTGCCACCCAATTCTCACATCTATCGACATATTCAAGAAGCTTACTTTTGTGCTATTACAACTAGCTAACTTGCTAGGTCTGGTCTTGTGACCTTATCTCCTTTTACACACAGATACAGAAGTTGGGTTGGTGCTTCTGACTTTGGTTTGAAGAAGAAAGGGAAGGTTTTAAGATGACTCCAGCAAATTTGGCAGGACAGTTTGGTGACACAACCTACACTAAGGTGTTTGTTGGAGGGTTGGCTTGGGAAACCCAGAAAGAGACCATGAAGAAGTACTTTGAACAGTTTGGTGAGATCTTGGAGGCTGTTGTTATCACTGATAAGGCCACTGGCAGATCCAAAGGCTATGGATTTGTATGCTTTCTTTCATTTTTCTTCTTTATAGTATCTCCCACTTCTCTGCTTCTTCTTTTTTTTTTTTTCATGTTATTGTCCTCTTAACTTTTTTTCTCACTAGATCTTGGTGGGAAAGAAAATTCGTGATGAAACTTGCATGAATTTTGAGGCTCAGCACAGAATCAAGATATGGCTTATATCACTGATTTTGGGGAAATGTGGTTTTGTCCTATTTCAGGTCACTTTTCGGGAACCTGAAGCCGCCATGAAAGCATGTGTTGATGCTGCTCCAGTTATCGATGGTAGAAGGGCTAATTGCAATCTTGCATCTTTAGGTGTTCAGAGATCCAAACCCTCTACTCCAAAGCATGGTATATTTGTGAAATAACTTTTCTTTTCTCTTCCTTTCTTTTTTTCTACTTTCTTGTGCATTATTTCATGTGAGTGAGTTTTTCTTTTCATCACAAATTATAAAGAAAGTTTTAATTCAGAACACAAGTTCAGATCTAGAGAAATGTTCATATAACTTACTTGAAAAAAGATCATAGCTTTCACTGTATAAAGATGCTTTTCTTTACTATCTCATCACCCAATTACTAATTTCTGATTCATCAAGCAATGTTTAGCGCTAATGGATATTCGCCATAGTTAAGAGCACATTGTTGCTCAAAGAAGAAGATGATGGGGGACCAAGAATATTCTATTTTGAGGAAAACAAATTCACAATCGAAATCCATAAGCTTCATGAATATTCCTCTCTATATGGAAAGTTGTTTTCTTTATCTTTTGGAGTGCATATTAGACACTAGATGTATATAGTTAGAAAATGGATAGTTTGTCCTTTCCTTGCAGAAAATTCAATCCATTTTCTAAGAAACTCTTTTTATACTATTAGAAATGAGACCATAAATTCTATACCAATGGAAGGTCATTGCACGTAACATATGTTCTTATGCTTTGTTTTAATATATTGGAAACTTTTGTCGATTTGAACCAAAATACGTGATGGGTTTGCAAAATACTTTTGATTTTGTTATTCTACATGGTTGAAATTGTGAGTGTAGGTGGAGGATCAGCTGCAGGAGGAAGGAACTTGAGGGTAATGAACTCATTTCAGAGAGGGTTTGGAGGAGGAGAAGGAGGAGTGGGGACAACTTTTCCTTTAGCAGCATCGTTCCCTCATTATGCCTTCCAACAAGGCATTCCTTACAATGTCTATGGGTAATCACTTTGATGTTTTTATATCTCTCGTCATCTATAGATATCGATGTGTGGGATGCTGCATGCATAGCACGTGCATTGCCAACTCATACTAGGGTTGTCGACCATGCTTCTTCATTCATCTGCCAGACTGCCACCCCACTTCTTCGCATCTCTCTACCTCTTGTCTCTTAAAGTGAATATGACTCAGAACCAGTCACCTTTCATGCCTTTTCCATCATGGGCTCACTTCACATGCTACTGCCTTTGATTGCAGAACATCATTCTACTGTCTCTCTCTCTCCACCGCCCCTAAACTCAGACACGAGCCACATGCATTTTCTTGTTCTACAATTTCTAAGATTGATGTTACTTCCATTGATATGGTTTTGCCCTGTTTTCTTTATTCCTTCGAATGGCATTCTTTTTGGAACTTTAGACTAACTAATTTTACAAGATTCAAGCAGTAACTTTCTCTCTCGTAATCTAAATTTGATGTGTGCAGGTACTCGTCATACTCACCAGACTACAGTTACCCAACGGTTTGTACAAATTTATACTACTTTTCTTTTGCTTTTGACACGCTACATCTTAGGATGCGTTTTGAAGGATATAATAATATGTATACTTTTTAGCAGACATTTACCTTTACACCTTTCATCAGCTGTCATTATTTCCTCTTGCTGCCCACTATTTCGTTTCACTCTTCAATGATTCTCTTCCCTGTCCTTTACCCAACAGTTTACACATAAAGCGATTGACTTGGCTTATCACTTGCAAAACCGTCGATAAGAATGTTATATTATATTGTTTAAACAATCTTTTACTCTAGCTAGTAATTGAACTCTGAATTCTGTAATGTCACTCACAATATAACATTTAAAGCTTTGAACTTAGCTTTTATTATTGGATGCCATTAAAATAGATATACAACAGACTGCATCTTTGCGTTTTTTCTTCATTTTTTTGGCTCTCTCCAAGAGTGATGTAAGTGGTGGAAAAGTTAAGCTCACAGCTGGTGGTCTTTACTCCTTACTTTGACTCGCTTTGAGTTCTTTATTATTTTGAAGTGGTCCATTCTCTTCATATACTTCCAATCCTTTCAGTCTTCCAAGTTTCATAGAAATGTGTAGCTGTAACATATATTTTTTAACTATCTCCAATACTATTCTCTCTTGACTAAAAACTACACTTGCATTCTATTAATTAATTCTGGAGTTAGTTACTGACATACTGGAATGTTGTTTTATGCATGCTGCAGAGCTATTACAGTGTGTATGGAGGAGCGACTCCGCAGTATCCATTGTATGGGACTGGACCAGGTGGGATGATGACTAGTGCTGCAGCTGCTTACTTACCTTATCTTCAATTCGGTGAAGGTGGCGGAGGAGCCACAAGCTACGCTTCTGGGCAGGGCTATGGCTTTCAGTATCCTCACCAACTGTTTCAGTACTCGCCCATTAACTCAAGTAGCAGCTACCCACAGCATTATGGAACGCCCGTGTCCCTTGCTCCAACTGCAGCTTTGCCATCAGGTAAACTTCCATTATTCTTTTTTTTCCCCGTTTTTCGTATAGCCCTCTAGAGATTATCTTCGGAAGACTATAGGGAAGCAGACTATTTTTCGTAGATAGATTTAATTATGTTTTCGCATGATTGTGCTCTAGTTTTGGGGATTCTTTGTAGTGGGAAGAGTACTAATATTTTTGACAGTGTGTTTTGCTGTCCCACAGGCGTGACAACGGGACTTCAAGCCCCACCAGTTCCTCATCACTAGTGAGATTATCGCAATCTAGCCAATCGTACGTATGCTTCCTCAGCACCTTCTTTTCGAGGCTCGACAACCTTAGGCCTAACCATGGTTAATTTGTTCCTACCTTTCTCTGTCTAACCTGAGCCCATGCTTGGTACTCGGGCTCTTTGCACACATACATGCCCTTCGTAGGGGTCATACAGAATCACTCTCCAAGAATAGGAATTGGAAAGAGTACTGCACATCTTTTTTTTTTTTCTCATGCATCTTTTTTCAAGAAGGGTTCCATGGAGAGAACCAGAATAATCACTTGTATTGTACGTATAAGCACCAACTAAGAGCTATTGGATTATCTTAGTTGGAAATTTTCCTATAGCCCTGGAAAGGCTAAACGAAAAAAATCAACCGTTTTAAAAAATTTTAGCCTAGGGAAGGCTAAACAACTCAAAAATGGTTTGCGAAAATGTACATTTCAACAAGAAAAACAGCAAGCCCTTCACTTTCAATACTTGTTTTTATGGCTAATCCCTCCAAAAAATGACTGATTAATCACCTCATTGAAGAGGAAATTTTAGGGAAAAAAATTTGGGCACTTGGGATGCCCAAAGTTCTTTTTGTGCATTAACATCTAGCTAGCTAGTCTTAGGGTTTTAGAGTTAGGACCATGCACTCATGTTTCTTTAAAATGTTTTTTACTTACCAACTTCAGCTTTAAAAATCTTTTCATGTGTTTTAACCGAAAATTTCCCTTTAAGGCAAGGGAAGAAATGTTACTAACTCGTTTCTTTTTCCTTCTAAATATCTTGTAAATTCATTCGGGCTAAAACTCGGGAGTTTTAGCCCAGTTAGGAGGGGTAGTGTTCGTAGCTTGCATTTAGCATTTTACTTAAATATCAAGCTATGGCTCCATGAAGGGATATGGAGGTCATAGCACATGCATGCAACCCTAGGGATATATTTGGTTCTCTTAGGGTTCTTCTCCACTAACCCATCAACCATGGTTAGGTCTTAGGTACTCATCCTCACCAATCTCTCTTCTTCTTCTCCAATTTCTATCTCATGGAGGCTTTGCTGGATCAAACTGAAGATACTCATCATATGTATAAGGCTATAAGCTTATTGTTTGGACAGGTTCCTTCTTAGGTTCCTACAGTATTCATTCTCCAACAATGGTCTGTTGGGAAATGGATATGCTACTTATTTGTATGCTTTAATTTGGACTGCCATGCTTACTTGTTCATGGATGACAAGCAAACTTATCTTAATTCCTAAAATTTTCTATTCCCATCTTTTCTTTACCTTTATTTTGCAACATGAAATTATTATAGATCATCGACACAAGTCCACTATAATGTAAAGCATCAATAATCAGCATACCCTTGTAACTAATTAACTAGTTCAACAAGGACCGGATGGCATCTCTTCTTCATTTAATTAGGTTATACTACGCTAAAACTTTCGAATTTCAAATTAACGCATCTTGCATTCACAAGTCAGGAGGTTCAGAAGTTATCGCAAAAAGTACATGCAACATCTGTGTTCTTACGTCCCAAGTGGATACTTCTTGGAAAAGTTACAAAAATACTATCAGATTCTTATCAATTAGTATCTGTAACTGAATAGTAGATATTTTGGGTTTTACTGTAAGGAGAGTTGAACTGATAGGCCAAACAACCTTTAAGCTACTTTGATTGCAAGTACTAGGGTAATCCTTGTTTTGTTCATTACAGAAATAATGCGTTAGCTCAACAGTGTCTTTCACTTCATCATCTTCTTCTTCTCTCTACCACTCCTCGTCCTTTTCTTCTTTCTCTTCCATATCAAGTTCCAATTCTTATTACACCGGACCACGGAAGTACGATGTTTTCTTGAGTTTCAAAGGGGAAACTCGTGATAGTTTCACCAGCTATCTATATCATGCTTTTTCTCGAAAACAAATCAAAACATTCATGGACGATGAACTTGATAGAGGGCACATTCTACCAACCCTCTTGAATACAATAGAAGAATCAGCAGTTTCTGTTATCATTTTCTCAGATAACTTTGCAGATTCCATGTGGTGCTTGGACGAAGTGGTGAAGGTACTCGAATTCATGTATACACTTGGTCAGACAGTGTTGCCAGTACGTCCCATGTAAAACAAGATAGTGGATGTTTCGCAGAAGTCATAGCTAAGCATCAGGAAGTTTCGAGGAAGAACGTCGGAGAGGGGATAGTGGAGAAAGTCGCCAAGTGGAAAGAAGCCTTGTCAATCGTTACCTCTCAATCTGGCTGGGACTCTAGGGTCACCAGATAAAGTTTATTCATAATAGCTAGTCTAGAAATAAAACTGTGACGAACACGTAAAATCTGAAGTCGAAGCTCTCATCTCACACTTAAACTTGATTACTAGTGATATAAATAAATGCAAAATCTAAAAAATAAGTGAAAATACGGGCCAAGTACAAACATATAATAATATTAGCGACGAAAGTTTTTCAACATACTAAATCATACCATGGTGCACACTACAGTATAAATACATGTGAAAACAAATGAAAAACATACATAAAAGTAGGTATATTGTAATTGGCACTACTTGAAGTTACTACTACGAAGTTGGTGGTAATTGACAACAAAATATAGTTGAGGGAGTCAGAACATACTGAGTAAGTCCATATCACCCATCCAATGACATGTTTACACAATATACATTTTGTTGAGTAATAAACAATAAAAGAGATTTTAAAGAAAGATGAAGAACACATAATTTAATGAGGTTCCAAAACCGTGTGTTTCCTACGTCCTCGGGAGTGAAGCGGCTTTTCGTATTATTCAACTTGCGCAAATAAGATATATTAGGTTATGTACAAAACCCTAAAAACAGTTGTTCAATTACAACAAGACACGATTTAAAACCCACGTCACCACGTTGCCACGTCATCCGTACATCGGTACGATATTGTACGGACGACTCCTAAAATTGTCAATTATGTAAATCCTTCACCTGTTGTTGCCATAACCCGAAGTTTCTAGTTCTATCAAACTTCGTCACGTCGAACTTCGCAATAGGATTCATCGTCATCTCAACCCCACTCTCTGATACCAGTTGTTGAGTAATAATTAATATTAAAAGAGATTTTAAAGAAAGATGAAGAACACGGGATTTTACGAGGTTTGAAAACCGTGTATTTCCTACGTCCTTGGGAGTGAAGCGACTTTTCGTATTGTTCAACTTGCGCAAATAGGGTACATTAGGTTTTGTATAAAACCCTAAAAATAGTTGTACAGTTGATGGTGTGAATATTTACTAATACTAATGATTGTGTTGATGTTTTGGGTGAATATTCATGTGGAAATGGTGAAATTTATTTAGTTTTATGTATTTTGGGCAGGAGATGACAATTGAGTCAAATTGGAGACATTTTTGTTGTTGTTGCTTGAAGTTTTGAGCTGTAACTGCTTATCTGCAATTTTTGGACTGACTCCATATTCTGGTCAGTAAGTCGTGCCCACGGCTTAAAGTCGCGAGTGAACGAACGTCTAGTACAGAGTTGGGGGTGCGACTGAGCTTTTAATTTTAATATTTTTCAAATCTGTAAGGGAAGAATTTTTTGGGATTAGTGAGGGAAGTTAGGGATGCTAATTTTTAGCCTATTTTTCTCTCTTAAAAAGATAATTCTCCTTATAAAAAGGGGGTTAGCAAGAGATTGAGAGATTGAAGGGACCGATTTTCAGAAAGTTAGAGAGTCTCTTATTTCTTATTTTGCAAGTTTTTGTGTACCCAGGAGCGGCTAAACCTACTTTAGTCTAGCAAGGGTTAATTAAGTTCAAGTTTATATGAGTTGTGAGATCTAAACTTAATTTTTATCCTTAAAATTCTGCGGTATTTATTCATTCTCTATTTTATTGATATTATTATCTTATTGGTTGTTTCAATAAGAGCTCGTTGTGCAATTAGTAGGGTTGTAATTAGCTAATCAAGATTTCTAGATCCGTAATTGTCTAGTTAATTTTGATGACAGTGGCAAGTAATATAATATGATTATAACTAGATTTTCAAGTTATATTATGAGAATGAATAATCTGATTTAAACAATCACGCTTGTTGATCTTGTTGATTAGGGTTGGGTCTTTCTTGTTCTTAAAGTTGTTAGCAAATTAAATCCTAGGCGCGTATCGTGATTGTTCGTCAATAAGGGGTTAGTCATAGGCACGTGTCTGGCTAATCTAAAATTAAGGAAGTATGAGATTATTAGAAGCTTTTCAATAATCATAACCAGCCTATTGTGGGATTTGGATTTATTCTTTGTTTCAATGATCAACCTTAGAATTTGAATGAGATTACCTTGTTAGATGCTATTAATCTGATTTCTTTTCAATTTAAATTTATTTGCTTGCCATTTATTAAATTTAGTATTTTTACTCATTAGTTACAAACCCCCCTTTTATTTCCTCATTCTTGATTCCCTGGTTGTCAATAGGATTGATTAATCCCCAGTCTCTGTGGATACGACTCTACTCGCTCTAACTGTAATTTAATTGATTTTTCAGGAGTAGATTTTATTTTTGGTGGATTCGACACCCATCAAACTTTGGCACCGTTGCTGGGGACTAGTTTGATTGCTTTTATCCTTTTATGACCGGGTATGATCATATAGGAGCACTGCAGTACAATTTTGAAATAGAAAAGATGTCAAAGAAGTTGAGGAAAGAAGCAAGGTTGCGAAAGCTAGCATCTTCTGCCCCGGTTTCAGTGACCGAAGAACAAACAACCCCCAAATCACTTTATCTTTCTAGCGATTCAGATCCAGAAAACAACATGGCTCAAGATAACCACACTTTGAGAGAGTTAGCAAGCCCCCTGTCAATCAGCAACCATTATGCATTACTTACTCGAATTTAGAGGCTCCTTTTGAATTGAAATGGGGTTTGATCCACCTGCTGCCTACTTTTTAGGGATTGGAGAACAAATACCTCATAAACATCACAAAGAATTTCATGTTGTTTGTTCAACCATGAAACCACAAGGAGTAACAAAGGAGCAAATTAAATTGAGGGCCTTTCCGTTTTCCCCAGCTGATGCAGCTAAGGAATGGTTGTTCTACTTACCCCCTAGGACTATTACTTCATGGACAGATATGGTGAATATTTTCCTAGATAAATTTTTCCATGCCTCCCGTGCCGCTGGAATTCGAAGAGATATTTGTGGGATTAAACAAAGGGATTTAGAAAATCTTTATGAGCATTGGGAACGATTCAAGAGATTATGTACCAAATGCCCCCAATATGGGATATCAGATCAAGCCCTTATTCAGTGTTTTTATGAAGGGCTATTACCTATGGAGAGGAGAATGATGGATGCCGCAAGTGGAGGAGCCATTGTTAACAAGACACCACAAGCAGCTTGAGATTTAATTTCTATGATGGCTACAAATTCTCAACAATTTGGGTTCCGTCAAGAACCCCCAAGAAGGGTTAATGAGGTAAATATATCTTCCTTAGAACATAAACTAAATCAACTAACCTCTTTGGTTCAAAATCTGGTTGTAGGGAATACACAACAAGTGAAGGCGTGTGGGATTTGCGCCTACACGGGTCATCCTACGGAAATGAGCCCCACTTTGCAAACAGATATCCTTGAACAAGCAGCTATTGTTGGAAATTTTCCTGGCCCGCAACAAAGAAAATATGACCCATACTCAAGTACTTATAATCCTAGGTGGAGAGATCACTCAAATCTCAGTTGTGGGTCTAGATCGCCAAATTTTCAGCAATTTCAACAGAGGCTACCCCAACCAAATCCTCCAAGATCAGGTATGTCTCTTGAGGATATAGTTAATCACTTGCAACTAACACACAGCAATTCCAACAGCAGACAAGAGCAAGTATAGAAAATTTGGAGAATCAAGTCGGTCAATTGGAAACGTCCTTAAGCAAGTTAGAGTCTCAAGGTAAATTACCTTCTCATACAATAGTGAACCCAAAAGAAAATGCAAGTGAAATTACCTTGAGAAGTGGAAAAGAGTTGGAACCTGTTGCTGGAAAGGGACATGGGCCCAACTTAACACCAGCTGTAGAAACGAAAATAAATTGCGCACAGTGGTAAATGGGGTCGATCCACAGAGAATGGAATAATTGATTTTATTCAAATGCC
>JANZLH020000035.1:3455339-3477082 GCA_026770325.2 Erythroxylum fimbriatum | reverse complement strand
TTGGTCGTTACAGTGGGATCAAGAGCTGCAGGAAGTAGTAAACTAACAAGATTCAGGTATACTGTATTGACTTTTAGCAAAGGAAAAGTAGAGGTGGCAAAAGAGTCCGATAAAGTTTGACTTAACTAGATTTCGAGTTCGGAGTCAACTCGAATCCGAAAAAATGCAATTTTATTAAAAATAAAAATTAAATTAAATCATTAAAAATAACATTTTAAGCGAATTCGATTTCTTTCAAAGTCAACGGA
Organism: Erythroxylum fimbriatum; assembly: GCA_026770325.2. Classification (NCBI taxonomy): domain Eukaryota; kingdom Viridiplantae; phylum Streptophyta; class Magnoliopsida; order Malpighiales; family Erythroxylaceae; genus Erythroxylum; species Erythroxylum fimbriatum. Next base: position 3,476,834 of record JANZLH020000035.1, on the reverse strand, counting down.
TCAAGTTAAGATTGATCGATACTTGGAGTCAAATTCATATCTAAAGGACTATTTCAAGATTGGGTAAAACTTTCTCTAATATTCTCATTAAAATAAATTTATTTTGATATAATTATATAAGATAATATTATTTTAATTAATTATTCGAAAATAATATGAACATGCAATTTTGATCCAAACAAGGTTTTAAGCTGTGTTAACCGAAATAAATCTTCTGTACCCTCTATCTTGTGTTATCCTGTGCTCAAGCTATCTCAATGATTCGTTACAATAAATTAAAAGGGTAAGATTGCTTAGACACAAAAGGTCCAGCGTAGAGATGATCTCCTTTGGTGTTAACCATTCTTAATTATTGTGGTTCAACACTTTCATCCCTTAATTAGAAGTTTCGAGTTCGATCTTTAAGAATAAAGAAATCTGTTTGGCCAGCACTTTAGTTATTATGGGCTGATCTTGTGCGAGCGGATATTAGTTTGAGTGTGGATGGTTTAAAGGTGTCTTTCTACACTTAAAACCCTCCTAAAACATCTCGTAACGGAACAAAAAAAACGTTCTTAATTATTTATTTTTCACTTTTTGAGAACTTACAATTATTACTACTTTGAACTGTGATTTACAACATCCTTAAGGTCCATGAAACATCATACCCTTGATAGCATCGAAACGTTTTTTTCAACTGATCCAATGAACATCCAACCAACGTAGCCTTCGGGTTTTCTATTGGACCCTACAATATCTGGGTTTTGCCCCGTGTTCAAGTAAAAAGTTTACACGTAATATCTTCATTAGAGATAAATGTGGTATTTGACAATCTAACTTATCATCTAATTTTTAACGTATCGACTAAAAGTTAACTTTTTAACCATCTTAAAAAGTTATTGGTGCGTCTGGTAAATGATTTATTGGTTACTTATTTAACTTCAATAAGCTGATTTTTAAAAGTTCCATATGAGGAGTTTTGGGGGTTAGCTGTTTACCTAGTGATAATATTATCTTTCACTTTACTTTCTACTTTCGCCCTATTTTTAAAGTTGATTTTTTTTATTGTACTAAAGTTTGAAAGAATATAATAAAGGAGTCAATTAATTTTTGTAATCTTTATTTAATTTTATATTAGTTTACATTTAAAAATATCAAAATATTAAGTTTTTGAACATTAAAAGTTAAATCAAATTAATATTTTTAGTATATAACTACTATATATCGTATCTGTGTCATACTATAATTATAAATATTTTAATTTATTAAATAATAAAATTCATTCATATTATATGAAAAATACTAATATGATGTAGCTAGCTGCATTATTTATATTAATAAATAATTTAACATTATATTATTATTATTATTATTATGTTTTTTATTAAATTATAAACTTAAATTTTTTAAAATTAAATATCTAAATTCTTATAAGAATATTCAACCAAATATAATATTCATGCCTTTGTAATTTTTTTAAAATCATACCTTCATAAGTCATTTTACACATTAACAGCTAATACTAAACAGCTAATTTTATCAAACATCTTTAATAAACAGCTGATATCTACTGGTCAAATCAACTGATATAATCTGCTATTAGTTATATCAACTAACAGCTATGGTTGGGTCGGTATTCACCAGGGACCCAAGGGCCAATCGGTCAGCCCGTCAAAGATATTGAGCCCAGGCCCAATTCATACCCCTCCAATGCAGATCAGCCATCTGAGGGCACGCGCCGTTCAACAATAAATGCTCCGCCAAATAATAAATGCTGCAGGCACCTTTGCGTGCTCACAGCCCCCCGGCAGGAGAGGACTTCCAGACAGAGACAGGCGGCGCCGTCTGAGGAAGTCTGCGTAAAGACCTGAGCTCAGAGATCGTTTCATATATAAGGTAAAATTTTACCATAACGGAGGTACGCAATCATAAACCTCGCTCTCAAGCTTTCACAGCAACCTTACCCTTACAAAAGACTTACTTGAGCGTCGGAGGGGCTATTCGGGACCTCACCCCGACGTGCCTTTCTTCTTCTTGCAGGTGTTTTTACGTGAAGATCATCCCAGTAGCTAGCGAATCGATGGACTCAAACGGCAACATACCATTCGGCCAGAATCCGGCTGAACCAAACACTATAATATAAGTAATACAATGATGATTGAAATAGATTCATGGAAGATTATACAAATATTTGTTTGTGTCTTTTAGAGTTAAAAGAAACATTGAGAGTTTAACAAAAGAAATAATATAGAAAAATTAATCAATTTTAAAAAATAGATTATAAATTAGACAAAAACAAAAACAAAAATGAGATAGCAAAATTTGTGTGATTTGGTTATTATTAGCTTATTGTATTAATTTAAAAATTATATGCATAAATAAAAATAGTGTATTACTCAAAATTCAGTAACTCACATATACATTTCATAAGAAAACATGAAGAACTAATATTAAAGTTAAGTAGGAGAATTCGAAATTTTATGTCACTACCAAATATTATTCGATATTTTAATTATAATTTTTGATAGAAATATCAGATTAAGATATTCAAGAGTTTATAAAAATTTAAGATTATTTTTTATGAACTCTTAAGAAAATACTTGAAAGTGATATTGGTTAATAGAACCCTTATCATTAGTTTGCTAATGTCCACCATTTTTTTTTTCTAAAAATGATTTATGACTACTTTAGTATTTATGTTTTACAAAAAAATATTTAAAAAGGGGTAATAAGAGAGATGAGAAAAAAAAAAGTGGGTGTAAGAGTTGGACGAGTGATTTCGAGTAAAAGCTTCAATCTAAATATTGATGATTGCATGAGATATTTGAATGGAACATGGAATTTCACGATAAAAATGAGACTAAATTTCGATAAAGCAAACACACGCCCAAAAAAAAAAAAAAAGTGAATTGTGCATGACTTATTTTTTTAAAAAATTATTATCAATTTGTGTAAACGGTAAAAATTTACTAGATTTTAACAAAAAAAAATCTATAAATAGAAGGAGTATGTTAAAAAAAGAAAGAAGTCTTTTAACGTTTTAAAAATGAAAGGAGCCTATTAAAAATGAATAGAGCAGCAAAAGGGGCCTATTAATGTTTAAAAACAAAAGGAACCTGTTAAGAAAACAAAATGAGCCTATTAACGAAAAAAACTTATTGCAATATTAAAACAAAAAGTGTCTATTTCAAAAGTGAAAGAGTCTATCGTAAATTAAACACACACACTGTAATGTAAAAATTTGAAAGTTAAGAGAGAGAAAAAGTGATACAATCGATTTATACTAGTTCAGTTTATAACGAAACTTATGTCCAGTCTACAAGTATTTAACTTGAATATTTTACTTTAAAACTTCAAGTAGTAAATTTTTACAAGCCTTTTCAAACTCACAAGTACATATTTTTCAAGGTTTCTTTAATATTCCACACTCGTAATGTTTAACAAGTCTCTATATGCTCCCAACAAAAAATATAAAGGATCTAATAGTCTCTCTTTTTCTAAAGCATAAGAAGTTTAATATAGATATGAGTATGACTTTCAAAAATATTAATATTGCTGAAGTATTTTGCAAATCTGTGTCCTACTATGTGGCGTTTTGCAAAATGCAGTAACTATTCTTTAAGTAGTCATATCTTCAACTAATCATTGCTTCATTTCTATTTTGAATTGGCTTCATATATAGTGAATCTTCAATATTATCTCTGTTGGAATTTTTCAATATTCAAACGTTAAGAAAAAAGTTTTGACAGAAATATCGAAACTAATTGTTCAAATTATGTGATTGGTAAGATCCTTCCGATATTGTGGAATCGTTATTTATAAACGGAAATAAATTAAATTTGAATTTTGAAATATTATACAGTTATTATCAAAATATTATTAATAATCATTAATAATATTTATGCATATTAAATATTTTGTTAAATATTAGATGACTATTTACATGTTTAAATTAATTAAAATTAGTTTAAAATCGTAAAAACTCCTAATAAGAGTTATGCTGGATTTAGTGTTTTGTTATATTGATTGATTCGGAGAATTTTTACATTTATTTAATGAAGAATTGTGTATGAACAAGTATTTTGTAAAAATTTGTTGTGTTATATAGCTACAATTATAAAAATTTGTGGCATATAAAATAGAAAAATGCATATTTGTGCATATTTAATTATTTTTATTTAATTAGTACGTACAACCTAATTTTATGTATGTATTAAAAATTAAAATGCACAACAGAAGCACAGGAATAAAAAAAAAATTGATTATAATTTTCTACACTTAAAATGTTTATAGATAAAGAGAGGAACATATTTATCAAGATATTTTCATTAATTATATAATTTAAACAAGTTGTAAATGTTAAACTATAATAAAATTTTATTAGTTTTATCATAGACCAATGATGAACCATAGACTCAATCAATTTGTTCCACATTAACAATTATTATTAAGTAAAACAAATTCAATATTAAGAAAAAAAAGATTCTCAATATAGATTTAGTGTAACATTATAACATCCACATCAAAAATTTTAACTTAACATATGATAATTTTCATTTTCCTTAAAAAAATTATGTATTACAATTTAAATTATAAGAAAAATGAAATAAAGATTAATCTATTTGAGAGATAATGCAATATAATAGACAACTACATTATATACTTAAAAAAATATTATAAGTAATATAATAACGAGTTAAGTATAATCATAAAAATAATAGTATTTTATTCTTTTAGAGTTGTTAGAAATAATGAGATTGTAAAGAAACAATTCATTAATTAAAAAATAACTAAATTTAGTAAAACAATAAAAAATAAAAAATACTTATTACGAAACTTTACTCATTAATTAAATAATTAGCTCCTCTTATTCTTTTTTAAGTTATTAACTTTAAAAGTTGATACGTAGAAGTTGAACATAACCTGGATTATCGGTTAAGATTAGAAGGAAATTATGCAGATCTTCAGTCTCCGAAACAATATCAAGTGGATGAATATTATATGTTTAAGTTTATTAAAAAAAACAAACTCCTTTTGACATTTGCCTTTTTGTTACAAAAACAATATATTGAGTGCCACCATGCGAGACAACCAAGCGCATTCAGCGCACCAACAAAAACAATATATTAAGAGCCACCATGCGAGACAACCAAGCGCATTCAGTGCACCAACTCGGCATTTGTCTTCTCCAATTCTAATTTATTCAAGCCATCGTATTAGGAGAACGAGAAAGTCATTGGAGATTAGCGAAAATACATAGTCAGCATCCAACTACCTTTGCATTCTTCAAGTTACTCTCCTACTGGACAATCCAACATCGGTAGTTCCATAGTGACTTTGGCCTTGGAAACCTTGCCAATTTTCTGTAGTTCCATAGTCACTTTGGCCTTGGAAACCTTACCAATTTTCTTCTTCTTCGTCTTCTATGGCGGGACCTTCTTCTTTTCCTAGTTTGATTTCATCATCTCTTCCTTCTTCCGCAACCCATCAGGAAAAACATGATGTCTTCCTTAGTTTCAGAGGTCAGGATACTCGCAAGAGTCTTACCAGTCATCTCTTCGCTGCTTTAGAAAAGGCAAAGATTCAAACATTCATGGATAATGATGGACTCCATAGAGGCGAAGCGATTGCGCCCTCACTTCTGAAAGCAATCGAAGAATCCAAGGTTTCTGTCATTATTTTCTCAGAAAACTATGCTGACTCAAGATGGTGCTTGGATGAGCTTGTGAAGATCATGGAATGTAAGAAAAACAATGGACAGATTGCTATACCTGTGTTCTACCAAGTTTCCGCATCAAATGTACGACACCAAACCGAAAGCTATGAAAAAGCATTTGATAAACTGAAACAACGTTACGATGATGACAAGATCCAGAAATGGAGATATGTTTTAAAGGAAGCAGCGGATCTATCTGGATGGAGCTCCAGCTCAAGCGGGTAACTTTTATCAGATCCTTATAGTAGAAAATAACAGAGACAAAATTCTCAATAAATATGTTCAACAATAAATTTATAGTTTTGTCACTCAGAACCATATATTTCTCATATTTGATAGGGATGAGTCCAAACTAATTGAGCAACTCGTGGGAGATGTTCTGAAGAAATTGAATCGAATGTCTCCAATAGAATGCTCCAATCTTGTGGGGATTGATTCACGAATCAAGGAAGTTCAATCAATCTTAAGGATGAATGACTCTCAAAGTGTTGTTATTGCAGGAATATGGGGAATGGGAGGGTCTGGGAAGACAGCTATTGCAGGGGCAGTGTTCAATCAAATCTATATGCAGTTCGAAGGATTCCATTTTCTATCAAATGTTAGTGAAGAACTGAAAAGACGTAATGAAGCAGACCTAAGAAACAAGGTAATCTCAAACATATTGGAGGGGGAGAATCTGAATCTGAACACCCCAAATTTAGAGCAAGCATTTATAAAAGATCGACTTCGTCGTAAAAAGGTTCTTCTGGTTCTTGACGATGTGGATGACTCCGTGCCATTGGAGAACTTGCTAGGTGAACCCAATGATCTCTTTGGACGAGGGAGTAGAATCATCATCACAAGTAGGGATAGAAGAGTACTAAAGAGTGTAACTGATGAAATTTATGAGGTGCAAAGATTGGAAATCGATGAAGCTCTTGAACTGTTCAGTTTGAGTGCCTTCAAGGCAAAGTATCCCCCAAGTGATTACACGCAGATGTCAATGAGCGTAATAAATTATACCAAGTGCAACCCATTGGCTCTCAAAGTTTTGGGTTCTGCACTCTTCAAGGTGAGTGAGGAAGAATGGCAGAGTAAACTAGAAAGGTTAGATTCTGACCCTCGAATTCAGAATATGACTAGAATCAGTTATGATGGACTAACCAGCCATCAGAAGGGAATATTTCTTGATATTGCCTATTTCTTCGAAGGAGAGGACCGAGATTATGTGATTAAAGTTTTAGAGGGTTCTTATTCTTCTGTGCAATATAATATAGGTGTACTCATCGATAAGTCTCTGGTAACCATATCCGACAATAAAATAGAAATGCATGATTTAATACAAGAAATGGGATTGAACATTGTTCGTGAAGCTGAATCTGGAAGTCGTAGTAGGTTGTGGACCTATGAGGAAATCTGTGACGCAATGACAGGAAAAAAGGTGAAAACCAAAGATCATAACCTTTGTCTTAGCTTTTCAGTTTTCTACAGATGAGCACTGGTTTCACTAATCTTCCTATTCTTTATCATCAGGGAAATGAAGAAGTCGAAGGCATCATTTTGGACATATCTCAAACTAAAGAGCTAAAATTGGAATCTGATGCCTTTAAAGGAATGAATCATCTTAGGTTGCTTAAATTCTATGTTCCTGCTTCCTCAATGGGTTGCAGTAATGAAGTGAATCTCCCTGGCGGCAAACTGTCACTTTCTGGAAAGCTGAGCTACCTCCATTGGTATAGATATCCTCTCAAGTTCATGCCAAACAACTTTTGTGCTGAAAACCTGGTTGAGCTGAACCTACCCTACAGCAAGGTTGAGGAACTTGCGCTAGGAAAACAGGTGCTCTTTAATGATCGGCACATTTTTTGTTTTATTTTTTCTCTGTCCAAATATTCATCTTTGTAGAGATTCTAGAGTTCAATATGCTAATTCTTCATCTCTATCTAAACAGGATCTGCCAAACTTGAAATGGGTTGACCTCAGGCGCTCTGAATATCTGGATAAAATTTCAGGACTTTCCAGAGCTATCAATCTCGAGAGTATGGTTCTTCAGGGCTGTACCCGTTTAAGAGATCTTGATCAATCTATCCAATATCTCAAAAAGATAAAACACCTGGATCTGGCTGGGTGTGAAGAGCTTACGAGTTTTCCAAAAAAACTTGGTTCGAAAGACCTTAAATTTCTCGATCTGTCTTATTGCTGCAATATAAGAGATTGTCCAGAGATTTCAGGACAGATGGAAGAATTGGATTTAAGTTGGACTGCAATTGAACATGTCCACCCATCAATTCAGCAGTTGAAATGTCTTAGAGTTCTTCGCCTCAACGGCTGCTCACACGTCACCAAGTTTCCAGTTATCTCCGAGAGTATAGAAGAGCTATACCTAGGTTATACCGCAATAGAAGAGCTACCCTCGTCAATCAAGTTTCTTACAAGACTTGAGAAATTGGACATTGGTAACTGCTGGAAGCTCTCAAATCTTGTAGACGACATCTATCCTTTGAAATATTTGAAAGAAATGCATTCAAGTGGTACAGCCACAATTAAGAGCATTCCAAACAATCTCTATAATTTTGCAAGCCTTCCGTTCCATGAAGCCAGAAAAACCAAAGAGAAGCTTGCCACTAAAACTAAAGGACTAGTATCTGGAATATCTAGTTACAGACAAATTAAAGGGTTTTTGCCAGAATTCTCTAGCGTCAGCAGCGAAAGTAAAAGTAAGGAAGAAGCTGACAGTGGTAAAACAACTAAAGCAAAGCTACCTGCAGAAATAGACGGCGAATGCAAAAAGGGACTGCTGACAAGAGTCCCTAGGGTTTTTGGTAGCAGCAAAACTAAGGCTTCGCCCACAAAAGACCCCAGTGCCCTTTCCAGCAAAATCCTTGATGACCTTGGCTGTTTACTCTTACTGAAGCATCTCATTCTAAAACGGATGGATTTTGAGAGCTTGCCTTCAAGCATTAAACACCTCTCACAGCTGCAACACATAGACTTGAGCAAATGCAAGAGGCTTAAATCCTTACCAGAGCTTCCTCCATCTCTAGAAATACTGGATGCAGATAACTGTACATCATTGGAAAGCTTGTTCAGTAGCATCGATTTCAGGTACCTCAATCTTGAAAATTGTCGAAAATTGGATCAAAAGACACACAGAGAAATCATGGAAAATATTCAATCAATTATTCAGTGTATGGCAAGGAAGGTATAACCATGTTATTAGTACTAGTTCTGAATATTTGTCTTGCTTTCTTTATCTCCTCAGATTTTTTTCTTCTTTTTTATGGTGCAGTCTCTTGAGGAAGCATATCCGGTTCAGTTTCTTTTCCCAGGAAGCGAAATGCCACCACTATCATACAATCAAACTAATTTGGGATCGTCGCTATCCATGCAGTGGCCATCAGATTGGACCAAGTTCAATGGTATTGTCTTTTGTATGTTATTTGGACCAGAAGAGGGCTCAGGGCTCCTGAATAAAGTCAACGAAGCTGCTTCTCCGTCGATACTCAGTTTTGGTTGCAAATGCTGCATTAAAGCTAATGAAGGTGCAGCGAGCAATGTGATCTGTGAATGGGAACGGAGCTTTGGTCACCTTAATTTAGCTAAATCCGACCATGTGTTGACTTGGTATGATCCCTGCAGAGAAACAACTGAAGGAGGTTCCGATGATGAAATAGAATGGTTCAAGAAATATTCTGGTCGCAAAATTTCATTTGAATTTCAAGTTGAGACCTTCCTTTGCTTCTCAAGCCAATGTACTATAAAAAATTGTGGGATTCTTCTGCTTCAGAATGTCACAACGGCAACTAGAATGGCACCAAGATTGAAGACTGACAAAGTAAAATGTTCTTGCCAAAAACCTCTCCTCATTTACAAAGTGGTATCTTAATTATTACTAACATGAACCTTGTTTTCTTCAAACCAATCTGATTATCTTTTGTGCTCTTCTCAGTTGGGGAGGAGGAGATTGATTTTACCTCAAATGAAGTCATTGGTAAGATACCTCACAACTTGATATTTTTCTATACAATCGATGATGTTTGAGTTTTAGAACTAGTTTGTGTATGTAATTGTGAATCTCATATTTATGTTAAGATTTGCATTTCAGAAAACCTTCTCAAATATAGAACCTGTTAAAATATAAGAGTGAGAATTTGTCCCACATTGGAGAAAGAGAGGAAAGAAGATCAACATATAAGTCTAGTGGGCTACTCCACCTATTACCAATTAGTTTTAGGATGGAACCTCACTTAAACTTGTATGTAGTCTAACTTTCCTTCTCATGTGAGCCCGTAGGTCCATTGTAAATTCTAACAGATGCATCATTAACTACAATGAGAAGTATACGTTTCTTTTTTTCAATTAAATGAATTTAATCATAAATATGTGGTTACTTAGTTCTAAGGCTAACGCAGGCCCCCCACGTTTAGAAGACAAAGTATACTGGTGTCCTTTCATCAGTTGTTAAATGTTGTCTAGAGCATTCTCGATTCTTCTGGCCGAGGCGCAGAGGCATCCCATCTTCCAGGAAATTGCTGTGGTGCTCAATTTGCATGCTTCTTGTTGAAATTCGTGTGGCTTGTAGTGTCTGAATCTGGGATCTTCCATTAGGACTTCAATAATCGCTTCTAGGCTTCAATGGAAGCTTTCTACTACCAAATTCCTGCTCTATTCTTGCTTGTATGGGATGGAGCTGATAGCATGTTATCCGTGAGTTTATTTTGTCCTTTTTGTTTTGAGACCTGGGGATGTTTGTTGTGAATTGATGCTGAATTGTTGAGTCGGTTTTACACATATTTTCATTTGATTTTTGATTTCCTGTAAACGATCTTTACGATGTGTTATTAATATGTGTATGCATAATATTAAGAATGATCTGAAGTAATATTGCATCATCTATCTTTTAAAAGAAATATTATATGCTTTTTGCACTAAATGGCGTGAAGCAAATGTTTAACTCCAAGGTAATGATTAAAATATTTTTTGATTACAATGAAAGTCAAATTTGTTATTTTTTAATCACATCATTCATTAATATAATTAAATAATAATCTATAAACATATGTATTATAAATAAATTAAATAATGTATTATTAGATCTAAATGATATTTACAAGTTTTAAGTTTTCACATATCTACACCTTAAAATAATTATCTTTTTTTAAATTAAAATAAATTGTAGTCTCTTTTACTAATGCAAATCTTTAGTAAGACTCCTCATCACCTGGACCAGTACTCCCTTAAAAGATTAAAATGCAAGGTTTTACCAAAAAGAATGTTAACAATAATGATGTTGGACCAGTGGCCATTGTATTCTCATGGGATACTTAACTTCAAAGTGAAAAAGACGAGAGAATAATCCAGCAACGTTTCTCGAGTTTGGTCTTTTTTTATTATGTAAGTTTTAAATAGGAGCAAAAGCAGAGACAAAGATATATGCTTTCCAAAAGCTAACAAACGACTTTAAATCACGACGACATAAACAATAACGCATTACTCTTTTTTAATTCGGATTTTAACAATTTCAACAAGACAATCCTAATAATAAGACATTATAACCAACAACCTCTTCTTTGGCAGTTTGCTTTAAAGCTTTCATAGATTAAAGGCGCTAAATTTTTTATTCTTGCGCAAGTATCGAGACATTAAAAAATTTCATGTGTCGAGCAAAACAATTCGACTAAACCAGCAAAGGTCTTCGTGCGTGTGACTCCGTGAGTTGAATACATATACTTAGGTCTCACGAATTTAAATGTAAGATGCATTATATATATATAGAGAGAGAGAGAATAAGTTATTTACTATGATGATTACATATAATATATCGTGATTTAGCAAGATCACGACATCCAACCTGATAAACAAAGTTTTATTAATAAATAAATCTACCACTTAGATTACTTAATAATAAAGATCTCGCATTGTAAGAGGTATTTACTCGAGACATATGATTAATGGATTATAATGTAAATCTGAAATTTTAGTTAATAAGCAATATTTGCTTTGTGGGTTCGTTAATAAAAGGCAACTTGTTAAACTTTGTATTGATCATGGTGTACACAGTGTTGACTTCACTAAAGTAGCCAAGGAAACCACTGCGAAACAAAGAGGTACAAGAAACTGCGAAGAACCAAGCCACTTCTGCGAGTTAAATAGGCCTGGGTAAAGTCCAGTCAATCTCTGAAACTAGCAAGGAGCTAACCATCACCTTTTTCCTCCCAACATCCCTTCTACGCGTTCTAATGACGTGATTTTATGTTAGAAGTTGCGAAAGAAGATTTTATGCTTTAACAATCTCTAAACCAAGTTTCCGTGCATTCTCATCCCCTAACAATGGCTTCTCAAGATATTGATCATGAAAATTCGATGCAGTCAAGAGATATATTGATGCAACCAAATCTCAGTTCCGATGACACGGGAGTCCCTGTTGAACATTCTCCCAAAGACATGATGTCACTGACCACAGAAGATGTGTTAATCAAAGTTCCAGGAGTGGTCATCAATCTTATAGATAGAAACTTTAATTTCGAGCTTGCTAGTGATGATCTCTATATTATCAGGCTATCCCAGGGAGATGGCCTCCGCGCTGTTCTTTTCCGCGTCGGGGACGACGTCCAATGGCTGTTAACCAAAGATGCTACCACTTTTAAACTCCGCGATTCACTTTACTTGTTCAAACTCTACTTGCCTAAAGACAGTGAAGATGAGGCTAGTTCAAGCGATGAAGAGGATAACAACGATGATGCCGCGAATAAAACTGTGGATCCTGACGGTGATAAAGACTCGGAGGATACATTGATGTACTCTTTGACAACAGAATGGAAAGGTCAGGATGACCAAATGAAGGAGTTTGATGGGATTTTGCAGACTTACAGCAACTTTGTAGTTCATGAACCTCAGGAGCATGTGACGATGGAGGAAGAAGAAAACGTGGAAAGCGGATCAGGTGTGAAGGAGACATGGCCAGAAGATATGAACCCAGAAAACAAGAAAGAAATTGGGAAGTGTCAAGCATATTTTCGCCACATAGAGCCAAATGTTGGAAAGTACAAAAGCAGGCCTGCTAAGCTAGTCGCAAGGGGTTCGGCAGGGCTGATAAAGGGTATTCTTAAATCTGGAGACTCGACCATGGAGATGTTGAATTGGGTTGATCAGGTTATGAAGAAGAAGATGAATCCCAAGTCAAAATCCCAGATTAGTCCTACCACTTTGAGGAGGATTAGAAGGTACTGAACAATTGTGTTTACCTTGAATCTTCCACATTAATATTTGTGCTTCTGTTAAATTTTTGACAAACTCACATAATCGGAGTAGTGAGGGTTCATACTTTTATCCTCATTTAGGTACATTCAGTTAAATTTTCAAGTTCCATGTTTTACAATTAATCTATTTGAGCAAGTCTTCAATTCTTTATTTATGTAAATTTCAAATCAGTTTTCAAAGTTTCATGTTCAACAATCCTTTATATGATTGTTGAATTTCACATGTCAATTCAACTTTCAAATTCTAACTTCGATAATTCCTAACTCTATTCAAACTTCATATTTGACAGTTCTAATTTTAAACATACTCATAAATATTCACATTCTTCATATTTTTTACTCCTCAAAACTAGTTCTATATTTATTGCATAGACCACATTTGTTGCAATTACGATGTGAATTGCAATTTAAAGTGCCATTTTAATTGATTAAATACATAAATATTCAAATAACTAATCTCCAGTGTTTGTTATGAATGGAATTGCAGGGTCAAGAGGATGACAAGAACAACAGAGAAGGTAGTTACTGGGCTTCTTTCAGGTGTGGTGACTGCAACTTCAACGTTTAACCGTATAGTTCTCGATACAAAAGTGGCCAAGAAATTCCTTAATTTCTCTACAGGACAATTCATCCATGCATCCTTTGAAGGAATCAGTAAGTCTATTATGATAACCATTCCATTCGGTTTTCTCAGTCCAAGTTCTTCTTTACTCCCTACGCATATTTTAGGTAGCTGTTGTGTAATTACTTGTTTCATTTCCTGATTCTTACAATTAGATAAGGTGTGTGACGCTGTAGAAGAAGTTGGAAAGAATGTCCTGTCAAAATCGTCCAATGTAACAACTGGTCTCGTAAACCAAAGGTAAGTTTGTGTTGCATGTCAAAAATTTTCACTATTATTTGTTTGTGCGTCATTTTTAATTCCTTTTTTTAATTAAACGAAAGAGGAAGTACTTTTGAGCATCTCCTATTATTTGTAGATATGGAGAAGAAGCAGCAGAAGCAACCAGAGAAGGGTTTGGCGCCGCAGGGCACGTGTTGGGTACTGCCTTTGCTGCTTTTAGCATCCGCAAGGCTTTTGATCCTTCAAATGTAATAAAATCAGGCAACCAAAGGAGCAATTCTGATGATAAATCTGCCAAAGGCATGAAAGCTAAATTTTTCAAATGAAATAAGCTGCGAGTTTTGGCTATTACATTAACTTTAGGCTTCAGTTACATACTCTTCAAAAACCTACCATGGGCTTTTAGAGACGTTTGAAGATTTTGTAGTTCTTTTCCCGATTTTTATAGCTGTTTTGGAAGTGAAAACATTATTCTCCTGATTTGTATTTGCAGATTTGGCTGTGTTGTTTATTTATTGTTAATTTAGAGCAGATGAATGGAAATAAGTATTGGATTTGATCTATCTTTTTTAAGTGACAATTGTTTTATTTTAATTACATGAGCAAAGATTTGAAGTGGCTCATAAACAAAAAGCATGAGCTAGAATTTAAATGGTTCAATATTAGGAGAGATTTCGTGGTTTATACAAAACTTTGAAGTGTATTTGAGAAGATAATTTAGTATAATTAATAAAAATTGTATTATACAATAATAAGATAATAGTATGAATATCATAATATAAGCCATGCAATAATAAGTAAAATATAATCATAAAATGATACAAGTGATTTTTATTCGTTTAGAAAAAATAACATTGTAAAGACTTAGAATCATTAACTGGTTTTACAAAATAACTAAATTGAGCAAAACAATATACAAAGTAACAAAAGTAAGAAGCTAAAATTTATGTGGTTTGATTCTGAAAACCTTATTATACTGATCTTAATAACAATACGACAAAATATGTTTTTTTTTTTTTAAGGAACTCATTAACCTTATCACAGCTAAAGCTTCATAAGCACTCATCAATTAAAATAATTAGCTTTATCTTATTCTATTATAATTTTATAACTTCAGAAGTTAATCTTAATCTGTATTTAACGGTAAGATTAGAAGGAAATTATGCAGATCTTCAGTCTCCTAGACAATAATACAATATCAAGTGGATGAATATTATATGTTTAGTTTATAAAAAGCAATTAACCCTCTTGACATTTGTCCTTTTATTAAAGAAACAATACATTGTCCCCATGCGAGACAGCCAAGCGCATTCAGTGCCACCAACTTGGCATTTGTTTTTTCCTTGCCATTTATTGAAGTCATCGTCGTGTCAAGAGCACAAGAAAGTCACAGGAATACGAGAAAGTAAGTAGTCAGCATCCAAATTCCCTCTTGCGTTCGAAACAAGAAAAGTTTTACTCTTTCTCATTAAATCTCAAACATTTATTTTATGAAATTCATGCGGGTTTTATGTAGACCCTATATAAATAAATGGTTGAGATTTATTGGACATAATAAGACATCATAATATTAGACAGACGATATGTTATGAGCCAGCCCAGCCGTGATGAAGCCCAACCCAATATCCAGCCCAACCAGGATACAGCAACCTTGCGAAGGAGTCCGAGAGAGAAGACTCCATCCAAACGGCTTGACGGTTATCAGTTGAATGCCACCCATGCAGCAGCCACGCATATCAACGGCAAAGCACACGCCACTGATTAGAGAATTATATAAGCAATAATGAGTGAAGAAAGGGACACTGAATCATTGAGAATTGTTGTGATCTCTTTTTCCCCACCCCATTCTGCTTGGTATTGGCTGTGATGGCCATTTCTGTTGTTTGACATTTTTTTTTAAAAGCTCTGTAAATCGTCCTCCAGATTTATAGAAGGCGAATTCTCCTTGCCGATTTCCGTTTTATTATTTCACAAAATTAGCACTGTTTCATTGGTGCTTTCATTGTCCTCTCGTTATGGGTGAACACAATACCCGTCTTCGCGTTCTCGATGAAAGTGTTAAGGCTCTCTCTGAAAACCAGTCTATACTACGACAGGACGTCGACCATATTTCCTCTTCCCTCGATGAGCTTAAGCATCTTCTTGAAGAATCCCTGGGCCGTCGCACCACCTCTCCTCAGGGTCATACTGCATCCTCTTCTTTCAACCCTCTCGGTCGACATAAGCCCGCCCCGGTTCAGATGTCTCATTTCTCCGGCGAACATCCGGAGCGATGGGTCCCTCAGGCGGATAGATACTTCGACTTTTATCAGATCCCACACGAAGATTGCATCATTATTTCCTCGTTTTACTTCGACGGCGCTGCCACTGATTGGTTTGATTGGGCTTCTCGGAACCAACAGTTCACATCGTGGCCAGCGTTCACATCCGCCGTTCTTCAACGTTTCCGTTCCATGGAACTTGAGGAGCCAGAGGGATTATTGGCCAAGCTACAGCAGCACAGTACGGTGAGTGACTATCGTGCTCAGTTTGAGGCTATTTTAAATCGCACCATACATTTGCCCAACCATTTCTTAGTCCGATGTTTCATTTTTGGGCTCCGTCCGGACATAAAGCACTATGTTCTAGTCCACCGACCCACATCCTTGTCAGATGCCACTACGTTGGCCCAGATCCATGAACAACGTATTGCTGTGGAAAAGGGCCAGATTCAACCCACACTTGGCACCAGCAAACCCTTGTTACCAACCCCCAAACCATTTCAATCATCACCACTCTCGACCACCACTTCTTCCGCCATAACCCCGCCCTTTGGCTCCAGGGTTCCCATCCACCGCTTGTCGCCGGCTGAGGTCGCATTAAAGCGTTCCAAGGGTCTCTGTTTTCACTGCGACGAGAAGTACACTTGGGATCACAAGTATAAAAATAAGGCTCAGTTGTTACTGCTTGAAGACGAGCCTGATCCACCCGACGGTTTCGACTCACCTGCTTCTCCGGTCCCCGAGGTTGAGCCGCCTCTTGACCCACTGTCTGAACACCCACTTTCTTCTATCTCCTACAACGCCTTGGCAGGGGGCTGTACCAGCTCTACCCTTCGTTTCCACAGCCTAGTTCATGGCCGGTCAGTTCAGGTTTTGCTTGATGGTGGGAGCACGCACAACTTTGTGCAGACCCGGGATGCACGCTTTTTGGGGCTCACCGTTGCTCCTACGCCTTGGTTCTCGGTATTGGTTGGCAGTGGGTGATAATTTGCATTTTTGTCAAATTAATTCTTTATGTTTTATGTTCTTTTGTTAGAATTTTGTGATGTTCTACTTGTGTTTTCATGGTAATTTATGTTTTTGCATGTTCTAGGTGACAAAATACAAAGTGACGCATAACATCATCAACAGGAGACGTTAATTAGTGAGCTACAGAACACACTAGAGCAAGACGCTACAGCCAGCTGAAGAGAACACGCGGCAAACGAGCAAAAATCAGAAAATGGACGACGCAGCAACAAAAAGGGAAAAATAAGATCAAGGGAAATCAGCAACAATTAAGCAAGTCACATAAACCAAATCAAGTGGAGACAGCTGGAGTCACGCACGGGGCAGCAGCCATCAAGCATGGATTTAATTAGGAGCAGCTTAAGGAAAGCAAGAAATAAAGAGGACACGCGTTACAAGCATTAAACAGAAGAGCAAGCTGAAGGCAACAAATTAAAGTTAAGTTGAAAAGTCAAAGAAAGCTTTTAATTATCATATCACGTGGGAGAGAGCAATAAAAAGAAAAGGCAATTAAAATGGGCCAGCATAACAAACGGGAGAGTATCTTGGCTAGGCATTTATTCATATTATTTTCAATCTTTAATTTTAATTTCTTCTTGCATGATTTTGTGTTTTCTAAAATTAATCATTCTCATTTTAATTGTTTTTATTATTATTATTATTATTATTATTGTATTATTATTTTTATTTTTATTTTTGATTTCGCACAAATAGATAATTACTTCATCGGTCTCTGTGGATTCGACCCTATTCACCACTTTACTTGTTTAAGTGTTCTAGAGTAGGAATTTATTTTTGTTGGTTTGACACGCCATCAGTGGGGAACGGCTTCTTTGTTCTGGCGTGGCTCGCAGTGTTCTGTTATCGATTCAAGGGCATGAAATCCTTGTCGATTTGTATGTTCTGGATATTCAAGGGTGGGATGTGGTTTTGGGCATCGCTTGGCTCTCCACCCTTGGGCCGGTTGTTACCGATTACAATGCTTCCACTTTCGAATTCATTTCCAACGGTACTCCAATTCATTGGTCTGGTGAGTCTTCTTCTACCTCTACCCAAATTCAGTTTAATGGTCTCCGCCGATTGTCTCGCATTGATGCTATTGCTGCATTTTTTTTCCGGTTGGAATTGGTGGAGGATCTCCGGGCTCAGCTTCCATCGTTGGCTCCTGACCTTACCCAGCTTCTCTCTGACTTCCAAGACGTGTTTAATCGTCCTCAGGGTCTGCCTCCTTCTCGTAGCTGTGACCATGCCCTGCACCTTGTGCCCGACAGTCAGCCCATCAATGTTAAACCATACCGTTACCCCCATTTTCAGAAACAGGAAATGGAGCGGTTGGTTCGTGAGATGCTCGAGGATGGCATTATCCGGCCTAGTACCAGCCCTTTCTCCTCTCCGGTGTTGTTAGTTCGGAAGAAAGATGGGATATGACGATTCTGTGTGGATTACCGAGCACTCAATGCAGTCACTGTGAAGGATCGTTTCCCTATTCCATCAATCGATGAGTTGTTCGATGAATTGAACGGTGCCCGATATTTTTCAAAGTTGGATTTATTGGCTGGTTTTCATCAGGTCCGAATTCGATTGGGTGACGAAGCCAAGACCGCCTTCCGAACCCCTGATGGGCACTACGAGTTTCTGGTTATGCCGTTCGGCTTAACCAACTCACCCTCGACATTTCAACGCTTAATGAATGATGTGTTTCGGCCTGTCCTGCGCAAGTTTGTCCTCATTTTTTTTCACGATATTTTAGTTTACAGTCCGACTTGGGAGTCTCATCTTGTTCACCTGCGCACTGTTCTGCAGTTGTTACGCACCAACCAGTTGGTTGCCAAGCGTTCGAAGTGTCTGTTTGCTCTCACATCTATTGGGTACCTTGGTCACATTATTTCCCACGAAGGAGTGGCTGTTGACCCCGCCAAGATTAGTGCTATTCTGGACTGGCCAGTCCCCACCATAGTGAAAGCACTTCGCGGGTTCTTGGGATTGGCTGGCTACTATCGCCGATTCATTAAAAATTTTGCAACGATCGCTGCCCCTCTCACGGATTTATTAAAGAAGGATGCTTTTGCATGGTCGGACCGCTCTGCTATAGCTTTTGAGCAGCTTAAGTCTCTTTTGAGTTCTGCCCCTGTTCTCCATCTGCCAGACTTTGGGAAACCCTTTACTGTGGAAACTGATGCCTTCGGTATCGGCGTTGGAGCAGTCTTAGCCCAAGACAAACACCCTATTGCGTTTTTCAGTCAACGGTTGTGCCCTCGCATGCAGCATGCCTCTGCTTATCAAAGAGAAATGTTCGCTGTCACACAAGCAGTGGCAAAGTGGAGGCAGTACCTTTTGGGCCGCAAATTTACAATCATAACAGATCAACAGCCCTTGAAGAATTTGACAGCCCAAGTCATCCAGACTCCTGATCAACAGCGCTGGTTAAGCAAGCTAATTGGTTACGATTTTGAGATCGTTTATCGCCCTGGTAAGCTCAATGCCGTGGCTGATTCTTTATCGCGGCTACCCTCTTCTCAATTCTTGGCCCTCTCCCATGTCCGTTATGACATTGTTGAGCAACTCCGTCAGCTTACTCTCACCGACCCCGAGCTGCTGTCATTGCAGCACCATTTGCCCCCGGGTTTTACCCTTACTGATGGTATCCTTCTATTCCGTGGTCGGTTGGTGGTGCCCTCGACTTCCCCTATTTGTCAACAACTCTTGATTGAATTCCATTCTTCACCAGTCGGGGGACATGCAGGTACAACTCGTACTTTTCACAGATTATCCTCCAATTTCTATTGGAAGTCAATGCGGAAGGATGTTCGCAACTTTGTTCGGGAGTGGCAGGTTTGCCAACAGATGAAAGTTTCTTCCTTACTCCCAGGTGGTTTGCTGCAACCCTTATCAATTCCGAATATGGTTTTTGAGGCAATATCGCTTGATTTTATTGTGGGGTTGCCTGTTTCCAAAGGCAAATCTGTTATATTAGTTGTGGTTGACCGTTTATCTAAATACGGTCATTTCATTGGCTTGCCTGCGACTTTTTCTAGTGTGTCTGTTGCTGCTGTATTTGTGCAGGAAATCGTCCGTCTTCATGGTATTCCCTCCGAGATTGTTTCTGACTGGGATGCCAGATTTGTTAGTGACTTTTGGAAGGAACTTCACCGGTTGCAGGGTACTACTTTATGTATGAGCTCGGCATACCATCCCCAATCCGACAGACAAACGGAGGCCTTAAACAAATGCTTGGAGATGTATTTATGCAGTTTTGTGGCAGATAATCCCTCCTCATGGATGCACTTCCTTCCTTGGGCTGAATTCTGGTACAATACGGCCTACCATACAGCTGCGCAGATGACCCCCTTCGAAGCACTATATGGCCGCCCTCCACCTACTATCCCTCGCTATGCCCGCGATTCTTCGGGTAACTCCTTGGTAGCCAGTCAGTTACTTGACCGGGATAAGGTGTTAACCTTGTTAAAGACCAATCTTCGGCAGGCGCAGGATCGCATGAAATTTTATGCTGATGGTAAGCGTCGGGACCTCTCCTTTGAGATCGGTGAATTGGTTTATGTCAAGCTCCAGCCATTTCGTCAACACTCCCTTCGTTTGCAGACGCATAGCAAGTTGGGACGTCGCTATTTCGGGCCTTATCAAGTCATGGCACGAATTGGTTCCGTTGCTTACAAGCTTGACTTGCCCCCCCCTGCTCGCATCCATCCCGTCCTTCATGTGTCCCAGCTCAAGAAATGCCACGGCAGTCCAGATACTCAAGTCACCCCTCTGCACCTACCGCCCGATCTTCCCAACCTTGAGGACAAGGTCGTTGTCGATGACGGGGGAAATGTTATGAGCCAGCCCAGCCGTGATGAAGCCCATCATACAACAACCTTGCGAAGGAGTCTGAGAGAGAAGATTCCATCCAAACGGCTTGACGGTTATCAGTTGAATGCCGCCCATGCAGCAGCCAGCTCAACAAATCTCAACGGCAATGCACACGCCACTGATTAGAGCATTATATAAGCAATAATGAGTGAAGAAAGGGACATTGAATCATTGAGAATTGTTGTGATCTCTTTTTTCCCACCCCATTCTGTTTAGTATTGACTGTGATGGCCATTTCTGTTGTTTGACATTTTTTTTAAAAGCTCTGTAAATCGTCCTCCAAATTTATAGAAGGTGAATTCTCCTTGCCGATTTCCATTTTATTATTTCACAAAATTAGCACTGTTTCAGTTGTGCCCTGAGCAGAAGCGAGTACGATAAAGTACATGGATGCGATACAGCAAAGGAGATGTGGGACACTTTATCTATTGCGCATGAAGGCACGAATCAAGTAAAAGAGTCCAAGATCAGCATTCTTGTGCATCAGTACGAGTTGTTCAAGATGAAGGATGACGAATCCATTGATCAAATGTTTGGAAGATTTCAAACGATCATAAATGGATTAAAGGCCCTTGGAAG
>JANZLH020000035.1:3378668-3389663 GCA_026770325.2 Erythroxylum fimbriatum | reverse complement strand
ATCATTATTATTTTTATTATTTTTATTTTTATTAATTATTGTTATAAATTTTCTACTTACTATTATTAATTTTATTATACCAAATTAATTATCTTATTATTATTATTATTAATTTTGTACTTAATAATATTATTATTAATTATTGATATTATTATTATTATTATAAATTTTGTACTTATTATTATTATTATTATTATCATTATTATACATAATTAATTTTCTTATTATCATTGTGATTATTAAATTTCTTCTTATTATTAAATTTCTTCCTCTTCTTCTATTATTATTATTATACGAAATTAAATTCTTATTATTATTGTTATTATTATTATTATTTGTAAACTTTTTTACTAATATATTTGTTTTAAAATAATCCATAAATTACATATTTTCTATCATATTATACTGCAGGGGTAATTTAGTCAATGATATTGTTTTTTATATTCTGTCAACCGCAACCAAATATATTTCTGTCATCAAAATGAAGACAATTTTACCTGTTTTGTTTATCATAATCAAACATCACACCATTTTCAATTTTTATTCTGTTTTATCTCTAAATTTTTATTTCTGTTTCTGCGAATGACTGGAAATCATATGTAACGTAAATGTGAGGAAAAAAAAAAGAACCGAGAAAGCACTATGCCACGTCTTTATTACTAGTACAGGAAATGTTAATATTTTTTACTTTGGAAAGCACTGCACCCTGTCAATCATCTCAGCATCTTTGTTGACGAAGACTAATAGAGGTCAGGAAAACAATAAAAAAAGACCAAGAAAGCGCGATGCCACATCTTTATTACTAGTCCAGGAAATGTTAATACTTTTCACTTTGGAAACCACTGTACCCCGTCAATCATCTCAGTGACGAAGACTTATAGAGGTCAGGAAAACAATAAAAAAAGACCGAGAAAACACTATGCCACATCTTTATTACTAGTCCAGGAAATGTATGCTTTTTCACTTTGGAAAGCACTGTACCCTGTCAATCATCTCAGCATCTTTGTTGACGAAGACTTATAGAGGTCAGGAAAACAATAAAAAAAGACCAAGATCGCACTATGCCACATCTTTATGACCAGTCCACGAAATGTTAATACTTTTCTCCTCTTCCCAACTTTAACCTTCCATAGCCATACCCACCGGTCGTACTCGCACATCAATAATTCTCTTAAAATCATTATCGCTTTCATTCTGTTTTGTAGAAAACTTGCATTCTCTTTTACGGGTGACTATAATAATTAGTAGGTTATTATACACTTTTTCATATTTACTTAATTTGCTCTCGAAGAATAGTAAGTATGCACATATCTTTTTCTTTGTAAGAAAAGTATTAGAAACTGAAAGGACAAGAAAGTCTTAGGAAATTAGAGAAAGCAGCCAGCATATAACTCCCTTGTGCATTCTTCAAGTTAGTCTCCTACTGCGTTGTGCTAGATTGATACTTCCATATTCTATACAGTTACTTTGGTCTTGCAAGACTCACAAATTTTCTACTTCTTCTTCTATGGAACGACCGATTCCATCTTTACCTTCTTCTGTAACCCATCAAGAGAAACGTGATGTCTTCCTTAGTTTCAGAGGTGAGGATACTCGCGAAGGTTTTACCAGTCATCTCTTCGCTGCTTTGGATAAGGCCAAAATTCAAACATTCATCGATGATGTTGGACTCCATAGAGGCGATGATATTTCGCCCACGCTTCTGAAAGCAATCGAAGAATCCAAGGTTTCTGTCATTGTATTCTCAGCAAACTATGCCAACTCAGGATGGTGCTTGGATGAGCTGCTACGTATCCTGGAGTGCAAGAAAAACAATAGACAGATTGTTATACCTGTGTTCTACAAAATTGAACCGTCCGATGTACGACACCAAAAAAACAGCTACGAGGAAGCATTTAAGAAACTCAAAAAACATAACGATGATGCACAGATCAAGAAATGGGGAGATGCTTTGAAGGAAACAGCCAATCTATCGGGGTGGAGCACCAAGAAGATCGGGTAACTCTCCATATTTTTCTCTAGATTGAAGCAAATGTTCTCCTTCATGTAAACTCAGAACTTGGGTACATCTTTCTGGTGCTTACTGTTTTCGAAAGAACTACTTTTTGGAGAAATTAATACAAAAAACGAATACACCGAGGACTTCGCAATCTATGGGTTTCAAAGCCAACTTGTTTTGTATACACTTCAATCGAATCTAGAAACCATATGCTTGAGTTTGGATGAGATATGTTTTTTTTTTTGGAATTGATATTGAAGTTCTTTTGTTTCACAAGCGAATGCAAGAAGCACCCACAAATCCACTGTTCCTGCATAACATTTATATATATTTAAAATTTCAACTACTAGAACGTATGTATTTCTCGTATTTGACAGGCTAGAGTCCAAGTTAATCGACCAACTTGTGGGAGATATTCTGAAGAAATTGAACCGAATGTCTCCAGTAGAATGCTCCAATCTTGTTGGGATTGATTCACGCATCAAGGAAGTTCAATCCATCTTAAGGATGAACGACTCTCAAAGTGTTGGCGTTGTAGGAATATGGGGCATGGCAGGGTCTGGCAAGACGGCCATTGCAGGAGCAGTATTCAATCAAATCTACATGCAGTTCGAAGGATTCTATTTTCGACCTAATGTCAGTGAAGAACTGAAAAGGGGTAATGAAGCAGACCTAAGAAACAAGGTAATCTCAAGCATATTGGAGGAGGAGAGTCTGAATCTGAACACCCCAAATTTAGAGCAGGCATTCATAAAAGATCGACTTCGTCGTAAAAAGGTTCTTCTAGTTCTTGATGATGTCGATGAGTCAGTGCCATTGCAGAATTTGCTAGGTGAAAAAAATGATTTATTTGGACGAGGGAGTAGAATTATCATCACAAGTAGGGATAGGAAAGTGTTAAAGAATGTAACTGATGATATCTATGAGGTGCAAAAACTGAGCTTCCACGAAGCTCTTGAACTGTTTAGCTTGAGTGCCTTCAAGGCAAAGTATCCCCCAAGTGATTACATGGAGATGTCTATGAGTGTGGTAAATTATACCAAGTATAACCCGCTGGCTCTTAAAGTTCTGGGTTCTGGACTCTTCAAGGCAACCAAGGAGGAATGGCAGAGCAAACTAGAAAAGTTAGATTCTGACCCTGGAATTCAGAATTTGATAAGAATGAGCTATGATTCACTAACCCGCGATCAGAAGGAAATATTTCTTGATATTGCCTGTTTCTTCGAAGGAGAGGAGCGGGATTATGTGACAAAAATCTTGGAGGGTTCTTATTCTTCTGTGCTTTATAATATAGGTGTGCTCATCGATAAGTCTCTCATAACAATGTCCGACAACAAAATAGAAATGCATGATTTAGTACAAGAAATGGGATTAAGCATTGTTCGTGAAGCCGAATCTGGAAAGCGCAGCAGGTTGTGGACCTACGAGGAAGTTTGTGATGCACTAATCAAAAAGAAGGTGAAAACCAAAGATCGTGATCTTTATCTTACTTTCACTACAAAAGAACACAAGATTCAGAAGCTAAGGCACACACAACCACACACATGATAACAAATCTATGCTTTCTTTCCTCCATTTTTTGCCTTCTCTCTACCCTTTTTTATATCATGGAGACTAATCTCTCTATCCTTGATTATCAGGGAAATGAAACAGTTGAAGGCATCAGTTTGGACATATCTCAGAACAAAGAGTTGAAACTAGAACCTGAAACCTTTACAAAAATGGATCGTCTTAGGTTGCTCAAATTCTATGTTCCTAGGTCCTCTATGGGTTGTAATAGTAAAGTCAACCTCTCAGTCGGCTCCGCGTCACTTTTCAACGTCTCAGGCGGCTCCGTGTCACTTTCTGAAAAGCTGAGTTACCTCCATTGGTACAGATATCCTCTCACATCCTTGCCGAAGAAATTTTGTGCTGAAAACTTGGTTGAACTAAGCCTACCATACAGCAAGGTTGAGGAACTTGCGCTAGGAAAGCAGGTACTCTCTAAGCTTGGGGCTTTTTGTTTCAAATTTTCATCTTTCCAGGGGTTATACAGTTCAATAAATGCTAAATCTTCATCTCTATGTTAACAGGATCTAGCAAACTTGAAGAGGGTTGATCTCAGCCACTCTGAATATCTGAATAAAGTTTCACAGTTGTCTAAAGCTATTAATCTTGAGAGTTTGATTCTTCACGACTGCACCAGTTTGACAGATATTGATCAATCTGTTCAATATCTCGAAAAGTTGGAACACCTGGATTTGGGGGGATGTCAACAACTTAGGAGTTTTCCGAAAAGACTTGGTTCAAACTACCTTAAATATCTTGATCTATCATATTGCTCAAATGTCACAGAATGTCCAGAGATTTCAGGACTGATGGAAGAATTGGATTTAAGTTGGACTGCAATTAAAGAACTCCATCCGTCAATTCAGCAGTTGAAATATCTTAGAGTTCTTCATCTCAATGGTTGCTCAAGAGTCACCAAGTTTCCAGAGACATCAGAGAGTATAGAAGAGCTATATCTAAGTGATACCGCAATAAACGGACTACCCTCGTCAATCAAGTTTCTTACAAGACTTGTTAAACTGGACATTGGTAACTGCAAAAAACTCTCGCCTCTTGCAGACAACATGTTTACAATGGAATCTCTGAAAGAAATGCATTCAAGTGGTGCAGCTACAGTTAGGAAATTCGCAGTTGATGGACAAAAGAATATTCAGAGCTTTCAGACCAACCTCTCAAATTTTGCAAGCCTTCGGTTACTTGAAGCCAGCAAAACCAAAGAGGAGCTTGCCACCAAAACTAAAGGACTAGTACCTGGCATACCCGGTTACAGCAAAATTAAAGGGTTCTTACCAGAATTCCCAAGTGTCATCAGTGAAGGTAGAAGTAAGGAAGTAGTTGACAGTAGTAAAGCAGCTAAAGTGACGCCACCAGAAGCACCTGGCGAAAGCAAAACTAAGGTATTGCCAACAGGAATCCCTACTGTTTTTGGTGGCAACAAAACTAAGGCTTTGCTTCCAAAAGAACCCAGTGCGCTTTCTAGCAAAATCCCTGATGGCCTAGGCGGCTTAATCTCATTAAAATATCTGGTTCTAAAGCGGATGGGTTTTGAGAGTTTGCCTTCCAGCATCAAACAACTCTCACAGCTTCAGTTCATAGACTTGAGCAAGTGCAAGAAGCTTCGATCCATACCAGAGTTTTCGCCATCTCTAGAAATGCTGGATGCAGATAACTGTACATCATTAGAGAGCTTGTTCAGTAGCAGCAGTTTCAAGTACCTCAATCTTGAAAATTGTCGAAAATTGGATCAGAAGACACAAAGCGAAACCGTGGAAAACGCTCAATCCATTATTCAGCGTATGGCAAGGAAGGTATAAGCAGTTTGTCAGTATTATGTCTGTATCTTTCCATTTATCTTCATTTTTTCTCCTCAGAAATTTGTTTTTGTAGTGCAGTCTCGTGAGGAAGCATATCCCGTTCAGTTTCTTTTCCCAGGAAATGAAATGCCACCTCTAGCCTACAATCAAACTAATGAGGGATCTTCAGTAGCCATGCAGTGGCCATCAGATTGGACAAAGTTCAGTGGGATTGTTTTTTGTATGGTATTTGGACCGGAAGACTCATCGCTGCTCTTGAAAAAGGCCAGTGAAGTTACTTCAACGATAGTAAGTTTTGGTTGCAAATTCTGCACTAAAGCTAATGAAGGTGCAAAAGATAGCATCGACCTCTGTGAGTGGGAACGGACGTTTGGTAACCTTGACATAGCTAAATCTGACCACGTCTTAATATGGTACGATCCCTGTAGATGTGAAGCAGGTTCTGTTGATAAAATAGAATTGTTCAAGAAATATTCTGGTCGTCAGGTTTCATTTGAATTCCATGTCGAGACCTTGTTTTGCTTCCCAAGGCAATGTACTGTGAAGAAATGTGGGATTCTTCTGCTTCAGAACGACTCTCAGACTCAGCTGCAACTAGAATGGATCCAAGAATGACAAAGACAATCTTGGTTTACAGAATGGAGGACAGTCAGTTTGGAGATTACATTCCCTGTTCATTAGTATATTTCGTGATGTTATTATTGTTCTCTCCTTATCCTATATTCTTCCAAAAGCAATGGTTTTGGGGTGTTTACTTGGATTGCTTTGAGTGATTGTGAAGGTTCAGATGTATCATATGTCCTTTTTCTTCTCGTTAATTAATTTCTACTTTTGGTGGTAGCCAAATTTACAAGTAATTCTTTAGCCCATTTCCACTAATCACATTGGAAAAAACTGTCAAATTCCAACTTAATTAATATTTGAATAATTCATTGTGGTCACATTCAGTCCGAAGTCTCACGTTTGAAAAGAATTAATAGTACGTAACTTTATCCTTACATAATAGAGGCTATTTTTGGTAAACTCACACGTAAATGTGATAATAAAAGAATGACACAGGATAAAGAATAAAGAAGTAAAACTTACACTAAATATTTGAATAATTATGTTACTTAAATTAAGAGCAATTTTGTAAGATTCAAAGTAAGTTGATAATTGAAAGAGTTGAAATTATAATTATTAAGAATTCATATTAGAAAATTTAAGTAATGCTCTAAGTTTTACATTTTAACCATTTTAAAGAATATATAGTTTAAGAATATCCAATATTAAATTTGTTACAAATTGATTGAAATGTATGAAATAATTTCGTTATCTTAAGTTGGGTATATTTCGATAATAAAAATAAAAATTAACATATATGTCCCTTTTCTTTACAAACCCCGATAAACCCTCAGTCTCCCTCTCACTCTCTAAGACACTGTGTCTCTCTCTCAGGGAAGATGATGAAGCTATCACGATTTCTAAAATCCAGGTACCGACTGTTTTCACCCTATCTAATCCCATACTGCATGTGTCTTTTTTTATTTTCTAATCTTTTCTACTGTAAATTGAACGGAGGAGTGGAAGAAAGATGATACCTTTGGATGCTTCCTCTTTGGCCATTTTCACTGGAGAAGATAACGAGTTACAAAATTGACTATGTTTATGGGGTTCTTGATTCTTCTTTTCCTTATCTGCTTTCCCTGTTATTGTTTCTGTTACGGGTTAAATGGATCGTTGGGTATGGAGCCTTGTAAGCATTCGTTTTCTCTCTCTCTCGTTTTTGGACATTTTGTGTTTTGTTTTTTGGCTCTTGGTTAGGGAAACATGGCAGAAGACTGTGGATTTCCATTGACATTCTATATCTGCTCTCATTCCTTGTCCTGGTTGGGGAACATTCTGTGATTTTAATGGATGTTTTAGTATGAGGCAACAACCTTTAGAGACACAATTTTTGACTCTTGTTAGGAATCAGTTGTTGAAGTTGTAGTCTCCAGCGCTTGAAGGGTGTGCTAGACTTGAAGTACTATTTAATTACTTTACCTATAGTCTCCAGTGTTTGTAGTACTTTTTAACTGCTGGGATTCTGAATGAAAATTAAAGGCAGTGATAATCGAAAGACAAAACCTTAAACCGGGGAATTGCTTCTTAAAGGCAATCTGGCTATCCTTCTGTGCGATAAAAATGTCTTTCTTCCGTAGAGTTGTCGATTTTAGACTCTTTTGATATCTTTTTTTTTTTACCTTGCTTTCGATGTTGCATTTTCCCATAGGAGATAGTTGTTCTGCATATTTTCCTTATGAAAATAATACTATTTTAGCTTTCACTGAATTCTTGCAAGCATTCTTTTTAAAATCTATGTTTTTTTTTTCCTTCTGCTTTTGTTCTTATCATTTAATTGTACTTTTTTGTGTGTGTTGTAAGCAGCAACTTGCTTGGGAAGCCTAGCGTAGGAGATGCCTTGGGTTTGCATGTATTTTCATCCCACGCTGGAATCTCAACTGCTAGATCAGATTTTACTGTAAAAGGTACAGAGACCACAACAAACTCTGTTGTATGGTCCATGCTTGGAGGACTATGGGCATCTTTATTTATATCTTTTATCTGACTTGCAGAAGTTTTGCAGATCGAATATTTGCTCCATATACTGTATTCAAGGGAAAAGCTGCACTTTCTGTTAATCCTTGTCTGCCTACCTTCACCAAGTCAAATGTAAGCATATTTTATCTGCTTTTATATTATGTACTAACCATGAAGTTTTAAGTGTTTCACCAATTACTACTTTATACAGTCTGGAGGGTTTAAAGTTGATCGACGTGGTAGTGTGATGTTCGCTTTCTGGCCTGCTGTAGGAGAGCGGAAATATAATTATGAAAAGAGGCAGGTAAAGTTTTGTATCTATTTAGTGTTAAAATGAGGACGTTCAATTAAGTCCGCAATTTGGGGGATGTGGAATATGTCATGTCACATTCATATTTCATTATTTATACCTTTTTCTCTTTCTGTCTTTGTTGACAGTTATTTTGTTCATGATTTGCAGCTGTTTGCTCTGTCAGCAACAGAAGTGGGGTCTTTGATCAGCTTGGGTCCCAAGGATTCGACTGAATTTTTCCATGATCCTGCAATGCTATCAAGGTCGACTTTCCTTGAACTACTGGAACTGATTTCTCTTTCCATTTGTTGATGTTATTGTGCAATGTTGCAGCAACTATAAAACACGATGATGGGCGGTGCCCGCCTCCACAAAGAAAATACATAAGCTCTATTGTTAACTAATATATACATGAATTTTTATTTTTTCGCAATTAGTTTATGGACGAAATGTTATTTTCCTCCACTCATTTATTTACTTAATAGTTTGCCCCTATTAAATTAAATTTTTAGATCCATCCCTGCTTATCCTTTTCATTTAGTATTGTTATACAGTGTGGAAGCATTGCAGTCCAGTTTTTATATTGTTACCAAAACTTAACTTCTTTTTGCGACAGCAATGCTGGACAAGTTAGAAAGAGCTTATCTATTAAGCCGTATACAGAGGGCAATGGCTACTTCATTTCTTTAAGTAAGTATTGTTCGTTATAATGGTTGTATTGGCATTGGTTCCTATCAAATTCATGTTTATTTTTGTTGTATTTTGGTTTATTAGGCTGTTTGGGAGCCATAATGTTTGTTTTTGTAGCCTATTTTTATATTCAAGCATCAGTTGTGTCCTTTGTTATGGAATTGCAAGTATTGGAAACAATTTATTTTACAACAGTCCTGAAATGTTAAATATTATGGGAATTGTAACAGATGAAAGACATGTGAAAACAGTCCCCAACTTCATCCTGATAGAATCCAAATATTTCTATTTCTTTGATCATGTTGTTGCTCATTGCACCATTATATGATATGTGGAAAATTAAAAAAAAGCTTTAATATGAGGTAGAATGAATTAATGGTTGTCTTGTAGTAGGTATAAGAACAAAATGGAAAATAAATAAAAACGTAAATAATGCCATTTTTCAATTGTTTAGGAGGTATTGCTCAGTCCGTCCGTGTAGTTTAAATCTTCTCTTTTAAAACATTACTGGGTCTTGGCAATATATTTCTCATTGTTTTACCATGACTCTGTTGCATTTCATCTATTTTTTATGTAGTGGACTTTTAGTTTATCAAAAGTGGGAGGAGTCAGAGAATGAAACAATGATAGCTGCTTGTAATTGTTTAATGTTTTTGGTCCTGCTGTTGATTAGAGGGCCTAGACTTGCAGATGTTCCAAGCTGTGCTCTTGACATTCCTTTCTTGTTATATTAGTTACTGTACTTGCTTACACTCTTGTGTGGAATGTTAAACCTTTTTGTGAAATTGCGTTGTTGTGTTGTCTACTTCCTTCGAAAGTTAAGCTGTCTAATGGCTCATTGCAGATAAGGAGATCTTGTAGTATTATTCTCTAATTGTGTATTTTAGGTCCTTGAGATATCAGATTTATCTGTTGTCCTGTTTCGGTAGCATTGAACTCAATATATTGTTTCTTAATCTAATTTTTTCCACAGATGTAGTCAACAACATTCTGAAAACCAATGACAAATTTTTAGTTCCAGTCACAACTGGTGAATTTGCTGTTTTGAGGACAGCTTGCAGCGTATGGCATTCTAAATCTCTCTGTCTATGTTCTTTTTGTTTTCCCTTTCAATACAGTTGCTTATTTCCTTGTGTGATTGGTGTTCTTGAGTTGGATTTCTGAAGTTCTAAAACTTGTCTAATTTACTGGAAACAAAAGAAGACATCCAAGTGAACAGAAGTGGATGAAACTTATATGGTTTAAACTTAAAAACTGGAAGACTTTGGGCAGTCATCATTTTGCAATTATCAATGATTTGGTTTGTTATATGGTCAGAAATGGATAACTTGACTTTGAAAGTCAAGGGGAATTATTGTAATAACATTATTTTGTCTGTTGCTATGATACCTGATTCTGTAAAGCTTCTTGCATTTATGGCTAGAAGACCATTCAATACTATAATTCCATTTTGAAACCCAAATAACTTTTTTCTATCCTAGTTATAATGAAGACATGCCAGTTACTTCTATGGAAGGTAATGACTTGAAATATTGTATCACCATGACATCCTGTTCTTGACTCCTGGGTATATGGCCATATAACCTAAATGCTTAACTGTTCTGGACCAGATACTTAGACAAATGCTAAGATTTATTACTAGTTCCTACTCATTGCTTATAGATCTTCAGAGATTTCTGAAGAAAGAAGTGATGAGGATGATTTGAATATGTATGCCATATAAGAATTTTGCTTTGGTACGTATGTGTTGAAGGTCAAATTCTAGCAAATTGTTTACCTTGTTCTTCATATTTTATAGGATATATTTATCCCCGTTGTCATATGGAAAACACGAAATTGAGAGCATATATTGATCCCTATGAAGCAACATGGGATGCCATGTGCAGTTGTGATTTGAAGTTAATTGTCATGCTTTTCAATCTAAACCAATCAGTAAATATTCTTTTTTTTTCTACTTTTGCTTCTTTCAGATATGGAAGTTTTTACAAAGCATATAATCAGAAGGAAAAATATGTTAACATTCCACCCTCTCCTCAGCCCATTCCGCTTAAGCCCACTAAAGTGTATACCCGTAGGAATAAGTTGGGACA
>JANZLH020000035.1:3366589-3378568 GCA_026770325.2 Erythroxylum fimbriatum | reverse complement strand
GGACTCATGAAGGGCATTATGAGTATATGGTAATGCCTTTCGGACTTATGAATGCGCCTGCCACATTCCAATCAACTATGAATTCCATCTTCAAGCCTCTGCTGCGTAGGTTTGTTCTAATATTCTTTGATGATATTTTAATCTATAGTCCAAGCTGGAATCAACACTTGCATCACATAGCTATGGTGATGTAGCTGCTATCGGATAACCATTTACAAGGAAACAAGAAGAAGTGTCTTTTTGGACAGCAATCCATTGAATATCTTGGCCATGTACTTTCAGCTGAGGGAATAGCTATGGATCCGACTAAAATCAAGAGTGTTTTGGATTGGCCTGAACCGAAAAATGTGAAGGGAGTAAGAGGGTTTCTGGGGCTTACGGGGTACTACAGAAAATTTGTCAAGGATTATGGAAAAATTGCAAAGCCTCTCACAGTACTGACCAAGAAGAACAATTTTACTTGGGGAGAAGAGGCTAGGGAAGCTTTTGAGGAGTTAAAGAGGAGGATGACCACTTCTCCGGTCTTAGCCTTACCGAATTTTTCCAAAGAGTTTTCAGTGGAATGTGATGCATCCGGAAAGGGAATTGGGGCTATTTTGATGCAAGAGGGTCGTCCCTTAGCGTACTATAGCAAGGCATTGGCGGAATCAACTTATTCAAAATCGGTTTATGAAAAGGAGACGATGGCATTAGTCCTAGCTGTTCAACATTGGCGACACTTCTTGTTGGGGAGGCATTTTAAGGTCTATACAGACCATAAAAGCCTTAAGCATCTTTTGAACCAAAGAATTCCATCGGTAGATCAGCAGTGTTGGCAAGCCAAGTTGTTGGGGCTGGATTTTGAGGTGATCTACAAGTCAGGGAAGCAAAACAGGGCAGCAGACGCCTTGTCTAGAATGGGGGAAGATCAGTTTTTATTGGCAACTCTTTCTGCCCCTTTCTGGGCAGACATGGAGCTGATTCGAAGGGAAGTTCAGGAAGATGCTGAACTTAGTAAGCTTCTGGAAACTTTGCAACAAAATCCGGAGTCAAAACCAGACTACCTTGTGAAGGGAAACCTGCTGTTTTATAAGAACAGGTTAGTCTTATCACCCACTTCAGCACTAATCCCTCAATTACTACAGGAATATCACTCTACCCCCCTAGGAGGACACTCTGGTTTTCTTAAAACCTATAAAAGGCTGTCTAGTGGTATATTTTGGCCCGGAATGAAATCCTCCATTCAGAAATTTGTTCGGGAATGTGCTATCTGTCAAAAGAATAAATATTTGGCTATGAGCCCTGCTGGTCTTCTTCAGCCTTTGCCCATTCCTAAGCTGGTTTGGGATGAAGTGTCCATGGATTTCATCACAAAGTTACCTAAGTCCCGTGGTTTTGAAGTTATAATGGTGGTCGTGGATAGGCTGTCAAAGTATGCCCATTTCACGCTCTTGAAGCACCCTTTCACAGCCAAAACAGTGGCTGAAGCGTTCATCAAGGATGTGGTTAAGTTGCATGGAATTCCTAGCTCCATATTGAGTGATAGAGATCCTCTCTTCACTAGTAATTTCTGGAAGGAAGTCTTTAGGTTGCAAGGAACAATGTTGAAGATGAGCTCTTCGTATACGGAGGTGGTTAATAGGGGCTTGGAAACTTATCTTCGTTGTTTTGCTTCTGAACAGCCAAGACATTGGTCTTATTGGATATCTTGGGCTGCGTATTGGTACAATACTAACTTTCATGTTTCAATTGGAAAGACTCCTTTCGAAGTGGTTTATGGTCGCCTACCACCATCTATTCTGCATTTTATTCAAGGAGAGACTCAAGTTGCATCAGTGGCAGCAGCCTTGACAGATAGAGATGAGGCCCTGCGCCAACTTAAGTACAATTTGCTTCGTGCTCAGTCAACAATGAAGAAGTTTGCAGATGTTCACAGGAGGGAGGTACAATTTCAGGAGGGGGACCTAGTCTATGTCAAGCTCCTACCACATAAACACCTCACTTTAGCAAGGAACATATGTCCCAAGCTGGCTGCCAGGTATTATGGACCTTTTAAGGTTTGGGGAAGGGTGGGACAGACTGCCTACAAACTGCAACTTCCACTTACAGCCAAGGTACATCCAGTCGAGAGACTGAAAAAGGTCATAGGGGACCATCCTATTGAGCAAGACCTTCCTCAAGGATTGGAGGTGGATGAGTCGGAAAGGGATGAACCTGAAGCAATCCTGGCTTCACGCTACAGCACTACTAAAGGCAGACAAGTCCAGCAGTGGCTGATCCGTTGGAAGGCTAGGCCGGCAGAAGAAGCTACATGGGAGGATGCGGATTTCATCAAGGGACAGTTTCCTTTCTTTTCCCTTGAGGACAAGGGACTTGTTGAGGAGGAGGGAATCGTTAACATTCCACCCTCTCCTCAGCCCATTCCGCTTAAGCCCACTAAAGTGTATACCCGTAGGAATAAGTTGGGACAGGGTAGTGAGAAAGGGGCTGCCATGTAGGCAAGGTAGTTAGGAGGGAGTGAGGCAGTTATGGAGAGAGAAGGTAGGGAATATTAGGAGGGGAATGAGTAGAGAATAATCATCTAACGAATTGTTAGGAAATTGGCCTGGATTTCCAGGAGGGGGAGCAAGCTCCAGCAGTGTTCTATCTGGTTGTATCCGATTATTATCAATATCAAGCAATCTCTATAGAGGTTCCTAACAAAATATGATTGCATCATGTGGATTCAACTTCTTCCTTGTCATATGCCTGTAGGTGCATCAAAAACTTGAATGAACTTGGTAGGATCTATGTTAACTTACAGTTGCTCAGGCGAAATGTGTTGTTATGCAAGGTCTCTTTGCTAGATGAAATGTCTTCTGATGTATTATTTAGTTTCCCATGAGCAAATGCAACTTGATTTTTATTTTTTTTCTCCCTGCAGTTTGCATTGCCCCACATCATGGGTTGGGATCGATTGACTAATCAGCATCATGAAGGCACAGTTAAGGGTCCATCTAAAATTGATCCACGAATGCCTGATTTAGAGTGGGATAAATGAGAGCGTTGTCTGCTCTCTTTTTGTAGGGTACATCGGAATCCAATTATATGTTCTTTTTGATATGATGAACCGATGCTTTGCAAAATTAAGAGGTTTAATGGTTTTAACTATGTCATTATCATCTCTGTAACAATGTCTGATTAGTTGGCTCTGTATAATAGTTGCAACTTGGAACACCTGCTTTTTTTTGTGATGTGGGAAATGGAATGCTCATTATTTGCTTGCTGTTTCTACCCTTGCTGCATGTTTGATTATCATCCCAAGTAAAGGCTGGATATCATGATAGAATTGAGCTGGATTTCTAGGTGGATCTTGTCCAATCTTCGCTGAAGTTAGCAAATGGCAACCGAAACAGAGGTGCCTACTTGGTCGTTATCTCTGATCATTGTGAATTTAAAACTTGCGAAACAAGGTTTCTTATGAGGGGTATCTACAACACTCGGGTACTGGCTATTGATACACAACAATTCACGGAAGGAAAATTCTCAGGTCTATACTTCTCATTTCCGTACGTCCCTGAGCTACCCATAGCTATGTACTACCTGATATGTTTATAATAGATTCTTTGTGCTTGGCAGTTATTCAAGTTCTTCTGTAGTTAGCAAATGGTCATTGTTTTTGAATTAGTAAAAGCAATGAAGGTAGACATTCCCGAAAAAGGAAAAGGAAAAAGAGTTGCGATGCAACACAAGAGGTGTTATTCATCTAATGGACCATTGAAATCACGTGAACAATGAACACGAGGTATGCTGATGACCACACAAGTAGCAGTGTAGCCAAGACAAAATAAAGTACTAAACTCTGCAAAAGGATTTTTGTTTAAAACGAAAAGGAAAGTATTTCTTCTGAAATAGGCAAATCGATGCTTCCCATTTCCACTACTTCACCTTCAGTCACTTTATGCTGCTGATCATCGCTGTAAACATGGGGAAAGAAGGAACAGCAGTTATAATCTCCACCTGGAAATGTGAAGCTGCAAATTTCCTCCCAAGCATTTGACCTTGTGCTGTAAGAAATCACTTTCCCTTTGAACCTCAAGTACATGGTCTCTGAGTCTTCATCAAAGGACAATGGAGATGCATCATAAGGCTCCCATTGAGCATGTTGGAAGAAACATTGGTCCAGATGCTTCAATGGCAGCAAGTCGACGTGATCGACAGTGTGTGCCAGTGCCCACCTGAACTTTTGACGATCATAAATATAGTGCGAGTATTCATTATGATCTTGTTCATTGAGAAGAACCCACGAATGAACTCCTTCGAAATCAGTGTAGCAGTAGTGAACTCTTCCTTTAGATTCCCAAAAGCACCTCCTATAGGTTGGTGTTGATTGCCAACACCAGTCCTTCAAGACATTTGGAAGCTCCACCAACTCACAATGCTCACTCTCAACCTGATACAGCAGCAGGTATCCATTTATTTCCCAGTGAATGGCTCCATTACAGTAGAGTGGAGTTACTCTGAGCTCGGGGAACTCGATTTCCGGCACTGGCACAGGCAAGAACAGATTGCTGGGAATGAATCTTCTCCATACTCCAGTTTTAGAAGAGAAAACTTGAAACTGGAGACCATCAAAACATGCTTCCGCTGAACCCTTCTCCGTTTCAGCAACATTAACAAGCACAACTTGGTAGTGACCATCAACCCCATCAAAAGCTAAACCAGACCTGATGATCCCCCTGTCGATTCCAGGCCGAGGAAGAGTCACAGATTGCCTGGAGTTGGGATTGAAGACATGGAACTCAATCGCCTCCTGTCCCATACTAGTCAACAACAGCATACCCTTGCAAGAACATACAACTTGAACATAACTTCTGGTTGAAAAGCTGAGTGAATGGTTTATCACAAAAACCCCACTATCCCTGTTGGCCTCCTGAAGAAAAACAAACTGGGACGAACCATCTTCAGGCTGGTAGTGACAAACGAATCCTCTCGTCTCAACATTGGAATCCCCGATGAGTACAGAAGAAAGCTTTTGCTCCATGGTAGTTGATCTAAATTCTAAAAGTAAACTGCAATTCACTTCGGGAATTCTCACAGGGAAGGCAACGAATATATCCAAATCGGATGAGTTGACTGACTTGACTCAAATTGCTCACCAAGTAAGTTACAGGAAGATTCCTCGCAACAGGTAAAAGGAAATGATTTATGACACAACATGACAAATGAAGGTTTGCCACACGGCACACTCCTAGTTGAATTAATGAAATATTATCAAAAAGTAAAGTAATTTCTGAATAATATAACGCGTCAATGTTTCATTAGCTAGGGTCAAGAAAAAGGAAACTTGGAAATTACGGTGAGGGAACACAAGGTATCCGTTTCCTGAGGCAAGAGTCTCATTGTAGCTTTGGGAACAAGCTTGGAATGTCACCGCAGTCTACGTCATGTCAGGCGGATGAATCTAAGGGGTAAGCTTTTTGTGAAAACTATTTATAAGCTCTTTTAAACATATTTAATATTAGTTTATTTTCCTCTAAAGCAATAATTACTTTATCTGCAAAACTGAATTAAAATTAAATTAGTTTTTCCATTTACGGGATGTAAATACAAAATTTTAATTAAAATAAAATAATTTTTTACACTATTTGAATCAGTGAAAGCATATTCTTTTCTTTTATAAATAAATAATTTTATATTACTTTTTTGCAATTCTGTAAAGGTTGGGGGAGTTTTATGGTACCGGTTGATATGTTCCGATATTATACGTACCGGTTAGTATCGAACGAAAAATATCAGTACTGACTGATATTAAAAGCTCGTACTGGAGGACTGAATACCATTTTGTTTTCTCTATCGGTCGATTCCGACTATTACGGAGCGATATTCTTTCCTTTGGTTATTCATGTCTTTACATCTTAATTTTAAATTTAATATATTAAATTATATTTAACTCAAATTTAAATCAATTTAATTAAATTCACATTTAAATATTTTCTAGACTTTTTAAATTAGGGTCGACCTGGCCCTTACCCGACCCGTTTCGTCCCGTCGTGAAGTCCGTATCAGGATCAGGAATTGTCGTTTGACGTTTGCTCTCGTTGTAGAAGAGCTGTGGATTGACGGGTGATAGTTGCTAACCGGGTCGGGTCGGGTCGGGTATTAGGTTTTCATTGGCAAAACTCACGAGAGCAGCATCGTTAGATAGAATACAATTGTTAGGGTTAAGAAAAGCATTGTTATCGTGGAATAGGGATTCCAATTGCATACCCTAAAACCCCCAAAATTTCAGAAGTAGGGGGGACGGCAAGAGTCCTGTTGTTACTGTTGGCGGCGCCGTTGAAGAGTAAGTAATAGTTGAAGGGGATTATGAACGATGTGTCAGCCGTGTCTCCGACGATCGTTCACATTCCCGACAAACCACCAGTCCCACCTGACCAACAACCCACTGGTGAGGTCACTAGGACCTCTTGTTTACTAAATATATGCAATGTATTACTCATTTTGCATGTTCTGAATTTTCAATATGAATAAGCAGTTGATGTGGTTGCTTCGGTGATCAAAAATCCAAAGGACGCAAATACTCTTATAAGGTTAGTTAGTTAGTTTCCTATTTAGCACTCTTTTTTTTTTAATGATAAAAGAGTGAAGCTTTTTGTTGGTAATCATTAATTTTGAATTTATCATTCTGTGGATAGGCGTTTAAATCAGATAGCTCCCCTAGAAAATCTCCGACATGTCAAGCGGATTCAGAAACGACATGTGGAAGGAGGTGCATTCCTTTTAATTTTTTTTAATTCAATTAGTTCAGCACTTGGTATATGCTTCCTTAAAGGTGAATTCTTGACAGGGAAAATTGAGCTTTCAGTTATCTTATGCCTACATTCCAAGGATTACGATCATTTATCACAACATTTAGAGGAGCTAATTCAATCCTTTCAGTTGAGTCCTTTTATCACAAAAGTGGGTTTATTTTTCTTTCCTTAAAGCTTTGTTACTGCAGCAATTGATTTGTTTTAAATATGATTTTTATGTGTTGAGTGAAAAAGATTCATGGATTTGAATTAGGTGAATTTGTTTACTCTTATTCCCCCTTGCAAGATTGAATTTTTTTTCCTTGTAAACTGCCCTTGTTCGTTAATTGATTATATAATGGCTTGTTCGAACATGGTTCGTTAATTGATTATGTGGTGTTGTGTTTAACAGTTGAAATGCCTTGGTTTGCAATTGAGTCGAGCTATATTGAGCTTTTTTGAATATGTTGAAGATGCCCATCCTTTATACTAACTTCCAACCAATTTCAGGTTTGCAAATATGCTGCTACATCTAGAGAAGAATGGGACGAACAATGCAAGATGTGGCCAACTTCTTTTCATCCACCTACTTAGTAAGTTTTGCAACTTTATATTCTGTCTTGTCATTATTTCATGGCTATTAGCTGTATATGGATTTACTCTGTCACCTAGGATCTTTATATTGCTAATGAAACCTTGTATGGAAACAATCGGGAAAAGTACTTTAGTGTAATTATGTTGTACTGTGCAATCATAGGATTCAGGTTAACAAAGTAATTTGATGGATAATTTTGTTTCACACTGCCCCTCATATATATGAAGTTTGT
This sequence comes from Erythroxylum fimbriatum, assembly GCA_026770325.2. Taxonomy (NCBI): domain Eukaryota; kingdom Viridiplantae; phylum Streptophyta; class Magnoliopsida; order Malpighiales; family Erythroxylaceae; genus Erythroxylum; species Erythroxylum fimbriatum. Next base: position 3,370,989 of record JANZLH020000035.1, on the reverse strand, counting down.
TGAGCTAGTGAGTGATCTAAAGGAAAGGGATTTGGCTTGGTGGTAGGGAGGTAGGATTACCTTCCCTTCACCAAGGTTCAAATATTGGTGGGTGCAAGTGTGAAGAGTTTATGCTTCCCTATGTACCAAAGAAAAGTATACCCCTGCTACACCCTGGGCAATTAAGGCATTCAATGAGAGGATATTTCTTTGGGTGTTAGGGACGTATCCATACTGTACCTAGTAATAATGTCAACTTTGTAGCGATGTCATTGAGGTTTCATTGCCAGGGGTCTTGGTTTTCATTGTTTCTCAAAGATTTTACAGTGTAAAGTATTAATGTGCAATATGCAAAAAAAAAAGAGAGAGAAAAAAAAGAAAAGTGGCATTGGATGATGACGACATAACTTTCCATGTAATCTAACATAGGGCAATCCTAGGTATGCCACTGCACTACGGCTCTAAAAGTTTCTGTAGTCTTTATTTAGGTAAAACATAAATTCTCTCAGCAGTGCATGTTATAAAGTTGTAATGTTTTGGTTTATTCTTCCTGTTACCGTCTATTCTTTTCTTGCTTTGCAGCAATATTGATGGAATAGCTGGATTTAGTGAAGATGACTCACAATCAATTTTAAGCTTCATGAAAGTGACTATCGAGTTGGCAAAATCTGGTGATAATTTGGTAACTAGTTGATTTCTTTGTTTTAAAACAGTATTTCTTCATAAAAAGTGAAACTTTGTATGTTCTTGTGAATTCAACTTTAGGTTAATGTATGATCTGCCTACTGTTCGATAATACTTTGAGTCAACGCTAAAATATTTGCAGTCAAAGTCAACTAGTCAGGCACAGACTTCTTACCACAATATTTTTAGTTTGAGAAGTAAAGGATCCTACTTTAAGGTTGCATAGAGATGTTGGGAAGTCTTGTGTTTTGTTTAAACTTAAATATTGTCAGCAAAATAAAAGTCATTTTCCCTTTGTGTTGAAGCCTTTATCTGAAAAACGATCCCATTGCTTGCTTGTATTTGCAACATTTGACTGATTACTGTTGATTCTAATGCCTTCTATAATGCTCTTGAAATTGCCAAGTCTACGCTTTGTTATTAATGTATGTGTGGCCTTCTGATTTATTGTCTACAGTTAGTCAATGCTGCAGTGATAGTGGACCCTATAGTCAGACAGATTATTGCTAGTGGACATGATGAAATCTATTCATGGAATGCTTCGACATACAAGGCCAGCACTGGAGATGACTGCTTTAAAGAGTCAACAAATCCTGAATTGCATCCTCATTCTAAGGGATTAGAAAGCCAAAGAGCCACCCTTCCAAATGATTCACCTAATAAATTGGAAAAACTTGGTGTTTCTTGTTTAAACCCTCGAGGGTGGTCCCACCAGCAACCTAATACAAGTTCTTGTTATTGTCACCCTTTACGACATGCAGTTATTGTTGCTGTTGAATCTTCTGCTGAGAGGGATAGACGCCTCTTCCCAAGTGTAGATTACACGAGGGAGAAGTTATGTGAGGCAGAATCTATGCCATCTTACAGTTCAGTTTCACCAGCAAAAAGACAAAAGACCAACCTTAAAAATGTGAGCTAATCTCTTTACTGGACAACTTGGTAAATGTATCATCTAGTTAGGCACTACCCTTGTCAAATTAGTTGAAAGAAACATCTGGATTTGTGGCAGTTACATTTTACTTGCTTTTTCCCTGCACTTTCTGGTTGCAACTGGTTTAATGGAGTGTCAGCTTCTTTCCATTCTACCTCAGGTTGACAATGGGAAGGAATCAGATGCTGACAATGGAGATTCTAATTCTGCATCTGAGAGGCCTTATCTATGTACTGGATTTGATGCTTACCTTGTTTGGGAGCCATGTACTATGTGAGTTCCACACTTAAAATATTCTCCCTTTTGTTTTTCTATGTGTTGAAGCTTTTCACCCTTTTTTTTTCCCCCAAGTGTTGAAGCTTTTCAATTGTACAGTAGTATTTATGTGATACAGGGCTATCACTAAATTGTACATGGGATGACATATGGGTTTCTTCAGTTAATATTTTTCTTTTTCATTTTCCCTGCTCAATTGTGTAGTCAGCTAATGAAGTGCATTATAACAGATTCATATATATTCACATATACCTGCTAATGAATTGCGTTATAACTGATTCATATATATTCACATATACCTGCTAATGAATTGCTTATTCATTTCAGTTGTTAAACGCTAGGAATTTGGTTTTTCCCTGCATATCTAAATCGCTTGATGATATTTATTCATAGCATTTGATGGCATGAATGGGAGCTGCATTGTTTTACACCCTGGACAAAATTTGCAAACGTGATTTCCTTTCCTTGAGTTCAAAAATGATTTGAAACAGTTTATTTTAAAGTCCAAGATGATTTATTATGAGAAATAGTCGCAGAATACACTAAGAAGTTCAACACTTATTTTCTGTATTTAGTATAGTTTTTGTTCCCCCAGTACAATTGATTCTTCAACCAAATGGTCTGATTCTCGACCACTTTTTGATTTAAGGTGTGCAATGGCACTTGTTCATCAAAGAATTAGGCGGATATTTTACGCTTTCCCCAATCCAAAGGCTGGGGCACTGGGCAGCATTCACAGGTTACAAGGAGAGAAAAGCTTAAATCATCACTATGCTGTTTTCAGGGTCATGGTACCTGAAGAAGTACTACTGATTCGGTATTGCTAGTCAAAAAGAGTGCAAGGAAAGTGTGCATAGCATCACTCTCTATAGGAAGGGAGTTCGCACATTGTATTTATCAAGAACTTAGTGTACGATGCTTATTCATTAAGAACTGCCAATGTTCCATCCAATTTGTAATGGCCAAATTGGGGTATTGATCTACTTGAGGATCTGAGTTATTGAAATGTACTCAAATTAGACTTTATTTATTTAAAAGAAACGGCTTTGCCGTGTATGAGTGATTTCCCAGAACGTCACAGCATCGTTCTTCAGTAATTGGTGACTTTGACCTCACCATTAGCCTGTTGATATGCATGTTCTCGAGTGCTTGCAATTTACAACTATCTGTTATACACACATAAAGCAAGGTACTCCAGTGATTCACCATCACAGAACGTATGATGACTGCATATATGTGTAAACGCTTCTCTCCTTAAAAATCTAGTTGCTTATGTTTAACTAGTCCAACTAGATCGCTGTATTTTTAGTTTGCCTAGTAGTAAACGGGGAAAAGGGTAGATGCAAGACTAGTTAAATGTCATCAAAACATGATTGTTCAGTTCCAGTAAGTTCTGGGCATTGATACAACGTCAACTGCCAGAAAATTGATACTGAAGCCTCGTCATATGCAAGTGGGAGAGCAAATTGCGGCCAAAACCATGACTAGATACACATTTTTATGTATTACGATACTGAATTACATACATGCACGATGAAGCAGTACATAGAACTGAAACGAAGATGTTGGTAACATTCTAAGGTCATGTATTATGCATTTAATCTAGAGAACTGTACAAAGACGTTATGCAGTACCACCATATAATACAAACAGCATACACTGTAGTAGAAGTTCTAAACAAATGAAAAGACCAAGATTGACTTCTGCACTTGTTTCCTCCAGAGAAGCAAGTCTCCTAGCTAACAACATGCCGGCTAAAATGCTCCAACAAACATCAAGTGATGCATCCAAAGCTACCAGATATTGGAAACCATACTATAGGTGGTGTCAAGCATATTTCAAAATGCTCCAACTCAAGATCCACTAGTGCACCCAAAACCACCACATATTGACAACCATATTATAAACAATATCAAACATATAGCAGCATCAATGGCAAGGACAATCCTCACTTGCCGCCACCACTTTTTTCTGTTGCACTGAGTGTTTGATCTGATTCTCATTGAACCCAAATCCTTCTGTAATGTGATTGAAGATCCTGCTCCACTTTGGTTATTAGAATCCATTGTAGTTGCATCAATCTTCACTCCCCTATCTGTAGACTTCCTATGCTCTTCCAATTCAACATCTCTCATTGCAATCACATGGTCTTTAGATTTTCTTTTGTCTTGCTTATTAGATTTGCCCAGTAAAGGAGCCTTTGTGGAATTAACAACCTCAACTTTTCCATTCAAATTACTAGGAGAGGGAGAGAGGCCCGCATCATCAAAGGAGGGGTTCTCAGCATTCCAATTAATTCCACTCTGAGAAACATGCTCCAATAAAGTTATCAATCGGTGGATTGCAGGTAGTAATTGCTCATGCATGTTGTTGATTGAGTTAATACATGAAAAACTTTCCCTTGAACCCTTTCTAGCGACCTTTTTGAACTCATCTCTTACGTGCTCTAGAAGTTTAAGTATGCCCATGTTCTGAAGGCCCTCATCAACAATAGTGAAGTAAAGATAGCTATCTTCTATTAGAAAACCGA
>JANZLH020000035.1:3353870-3364828 GCA_026770325.2 Erythroxylum fimbriatum | reverse complement strand
GACCAGCATTTAAATCCGGTACAACCGACCCCTGGTACTGAACGGTATCCAAAACTCTGTCCATACCTATTGAAAAATTTGAATTACAATAAAAAATATTAAATAAAAATTTATTTATTTATTTTAATTTATAAGAAATTATTAATTAACAAAAATTGAGTGATTAGTTAATAAATTGAATAATTTTTATGATAAAAGTTATTATAGTAAATTAAACTAAAAATTTGATAACTAAATCCAAAAATAGAATAATTTAAAACTTTTAAGATTAAAGTTGGGTTTTCTGGTTACGAAGAATATATGTTTATTCATTATTTATTTCTTTTCTTGGAAAATTTACTTTGTTCATAATCTTACTTTTTGAGTATGAAATTGTTGAATTTAGGGATAATTGGCCTTAATTCTTTCTCAGTTTCCGTCGGTCTAAATTGTCGTTTAATGCGTGTCTGATCCAATCACCTTTATAATAATAGTAATACCATACTGTCAGCATTTATGTCCATATAGGATGTCAATTTGTCAATTAAGAAGAGAGCCATCCATACCTTTCAAGGCTTTAAAAATAATAAGTTGGAATTTTGGTTCTTCAAAATTAATAAATAAAATTTTGAATTTTGAATTTTAAATAAAAAATAAATATAAATAAAATTAATTTTTATATTAAAAAATACTACTTAATTCAAAATTTATAAACTAAAAAATACAATTAAATTCAACTCAACTCAAATTGTTTATATATTGAATGTGGCTCTTTTCCAGGACTAGTTCAATGAGCTGAAGTAACCTACCGGAGGGAGGCCATTTGTCAGCAATTACATATCATCCAACAAATTATCAGCCATTCTTGACTGCTGACGTCCTAAAACTTCACGTCAAATACATTTGGACATGATTTTCTCTCGTGTCCCATATATGCAAGTTAGTTTCCCCATCTATGTCATGCTTAAATCAAAATCTACATTGTAAGGAATATAGAAGAAGCTGAACCTGTAACACAATGCACCACTAAGGAAGAATCTGAGAAATAATATTCAGGAAATCCGGAATAGTTGAGCATCTTGTTTGTGATGCGGATGGCAACAGTAAAGCCAGCATTCCCATGCCTTTCATTTGCACAACTCCACGGAAAGAACTGGAATTAGTAGCTGCAATGCCAAATTTACTCAGAGTATCTCTTGTGCAACCATTCTTCATGTCACATGAGATCTATGTAGGATGGTTACTGCAGGTCGTGATGGAACCGTAAGTTACCTTACTTCAGTCCATGCATGGAACCAAGCTTCAAAATTAATGGCGATGCAATAAAATGCTCATATACTTCAGAATCGTATGACATTGGTAGTCTTAATACGACAGAAGGAAGTAATTTGATGATCCTGAAACTAAGAAGTCATCTACAGAAGTATTGAACAGAGAGTTTAGTCTTTTTGAGATAAGTGCACAGTACCAGACAAAACTCCTACTGTCGGCGATGCTCTTCAGTTTCATTCCTGCTGTCCCTGACCTCTCTCATTTCTCCCTTCCTCTTCTTCAACGTCATTTTTAATGGTTCCACAGTATTCATCCCTTGCACAATTATGCACCATTATAATAATCTTCCGGAGCCTGTGGTCCTGGTTGACCAGAAGTTTCACCACCGTTTCTTCTTGCACTTTCCAACAAATTTTCAGGCGATTCTTTGTGGACTTTACCAGATGAAACAAGGGAAAGGCGACAAAGTGGACAGGTAGTGTGATTGACAAGCCAGTTGTTAATGCAATCCATGTGGTATGTGTGGCCACAAGAAGGTATCTGTTGAAGCCTATCCTCAGCTTGGTATTCCCCTAAGCATACCGGGCACCTATTAGATAAAGCAGTACGTCTTTAAAAAATGTAGAGCTAGCCAAGAAATGAAAGGCTTCATTGTAGGATGTTCTGATTACTGTTCTATGCCTACTTTCTGCACTCTGCAGCGTATGAATTTCCCTGACTAACCATGTAAAGCCATGCCAAACACTCCTATGAAGGCTTCTAGTCATTAGCATTATCCATGGAAAAAGACTATCTCTTGCACCTAATAAGATCAGTACATAATGTTCAATTTAGAAGTCTCCTGTATGATTTAGGACAAAGCCATGCTGCATCTAACCCACAAAATAGGCTTAATTATCCTTTATAAACAATTAGGAGTAAAGTCAAACCGAAATATAAAAGCTTCATGCTTGTAATATGATAGCCAGAAAAGGAGACAATGACTTGGGACAACAGATTATCCCTTTCTAAACACTGTAATATCTTAGACAGCAAAACCAAGTGATAAAGAATATGAATGTCTACAAATTAAAAAACATAAACTAAATCTAGCTGTCTTACAGCGTGTCTCTGATAGAGAAACTCTCCTTGTACACTATAACGGGCAACATCTCTCTCAGCTCCTTCTTCAAACCCAGTTCGGCCTGCGACACAACCAAAACAAATGAAAAAAGACACAAACCCAACTCATTATAAAGATTGTCTTAAATTAGAAAACCTCATTGGTGTCTTGTATGGACGTTCTCATTCGAAGAGACGCCCAATCAACTCTCCTACGTCGAAGATAAAACAAGTAAAACAAAAAGAGAAGAATGAATGTGAAGAGAATTGGCACGCAAAAGATAAAAGCTTGGTATATCTTCGGTTGAGCCGTAACTCCATGTAAAGAAGAAGGAGAAGTAGCTGGGCAACAATTGGGACGTTCTGGATCAAAATAAGGCATGACCAAGAAACAGTTTTGCAAACAACACGAGTTCAACCACTACGAGACTCTTATCTAGAGCACAAAACATGCACAAATGCCGGCTTTGTGAAGATCTCAGATAGACTGATTAAGAAGGAAAACAAACATCAAATCAAAAGAGAGATAGGGGTAATGCAAGTGAAAATACGTTAGAAAGATTGGCAAGACAATGTAAAAGGTAAAGTCTTGAAAAGACCGAAACTTTATGCAATGGACTATTAATTCGATACAGGAGAAAGCTAGTTTCATAAGCTTAGATGATCATAGTTCTGTTACTCTTGATTGTCGTGCTTTATTAGTGAATATATGTATAGATAGAGATATGCATGAACTTTTCTTAATCATATCAATCATTATGGAAAGAAATTGAATTTAAAATTATAATAAGATGTTCCCTTTCTGTTCACACACACAAAAGTTCCCACCTTTCTAATTTATCAGATTAACAAGTTCATAGAATATTTACTAATAGAAAGATACATAACAATAGATGATAAAACATTAGGGCCAGGGGTGTTTTTTCTTTGCAGCAACTTTGGCTCTTGCTTGCCTCGAAGGGTCAGCTATTACGGTACAAAGACCCCTGGAAAAGTATTTCCTTCTCAGGATTAAGTCTATGTGCAGTGCAATATCTTTGACTTGAACAAAGTCTGCCCATTGTAGTAAAAGGAAATTCCTCTCTTGAGTTTACCTCCTGACTTGTGACATGGTAAAGGAAATGAAGTTACTTACCTAAATATTAGTTCAGTAGGCACTCGGTCACAACATCTTAATAATTGGAAAAGACATGATCATTTCATATGCATTTGCTTAAATATGTTTGATTTAGTGAAAGGCAAAATGCCTTATATTTATGTGAAAAATGTGTTACCTATGATCAATGTGAAATTGTGGCATATGTGATTATGAATTGTTGTGTTGCTTATATTGAGTGAACCATCGACAATGGTTACCTCACCGAGTTCGCAAAACTTACCAAAATTACAACGTTATCTTTTTAGGACCGAGAGTAGACTTCTAGCTGAAGAGGAACTCTAGCGCATACGATCTTCTTTGTGTAGTGGAAGCAACAACCTTCAAACTATAACGATTGTGTAAAGATCGACAGAAGCCACCTGGAAGTAAACGTGTGTGTCTAATGTTTACTTTTATCAACTGAACTTGTGGGAGGACATGTCAAGGCACCAAAAAAGTTATTATATGTCAAGAGAGATATTGTTAAACATAGACGAAGGACAATGGTAATGACGTTGTCAATTAGTGATGAATCTCTTCGAAGATAGTACATTGCATCCCAGGAGTGTCTTGTCCTTCTAGGCCACGAATCCAGATCAAAAGTTATGCCACGTGTGGAGTGCTACCTCACGCAGAGCTTAAACATACCAGGAAACTTATCAACAATTCCAAATTGTCAATTGGATGAATGAAATCGAAAGTTTACTATTGAGCATAACAGTAAAAATCATCAGGGACGTTGGTCCCATTTGATGAAGTTTCAACGTCAGGAACCGGAAATATGTAAATTGTAGATGAAACATATTGCTGTCAAGGTATGATGTTTATAGACACAATCATTTTCAATAAGTTGTATATACATAAGCTATTACTATGTCAAATGCTCCTATTTCATTCAATTAAACATCTCTCATCTTAAGCCTGATTTCCGCATGAGAATTAGGCAGCTTCTTCGGGGTTGATGTAACAGTGCTGAACTTGCAAACCAGGATCTTCAAACATGGCAAAGATATTATGTAGAGAGCAGCCAAGATGAAGGGTCCGGCAACAAGCCATCCTAACAACTGCAAGATTATTGTGATGCCATAAGATCATCATACCCCAAGCCAAACTATATTGGTTAGGCTATAGTGGCAAACTTATGAAAAGTTTATCCAATTATTAATAAGGTTACAGTTCGCAAGATAAGTCCATAACCACCAAAAAGTCAGATAGGAATATGAAACATGACCTGAAGATCTGTTACATTTCAATTAACCTACCAAATTGCACATAAGTAAATACACAAAAGAAAATTGAAGCCTCAAAAACTATACATAAACTTTTTCCTTATCTTAGGTTTTCTCAACATCCAACATCAGGATTAAGTCTTGCCTGGATCAATTTTGTTTGGCACCAATTGATATTTAGATAAGCTGAATTATGAAGTATAAAATATTAGATGTCGGCAAAGTTTATAGTTTTTTCTTTTTGTTGGATTCGGCTTTTCCCATCAAAAACATTTTCCATGTCAAAAGTTTCCAACAAGACATCTTTAAGACCAAGAATTTGGTCATGTGGGGAATGAAAATGTTTTGATTCTTTATATTAGAGATTAGGAGGTTCTGAGGGCAAGTTAGTTGTCCCTGTTCATTGTTAGAAGTGTGTTGCATTGCACAGGACAGATACTAGTATAGCATTTCTCCTAATAGACTTCAGGTCTCAGCTATGATAACAAGTTATTTGAAAGAGAGAAATCTCAAAGCTGCTGATGAAGTGAAAACAAGGTGCAGTAAGTGAAGTTTGTGCTCCTGACATTACTAACAGGTCTGCTCTCATCAATAATTTTAAGTGTCACTGTTTATAATTGCTCAGCAAACTATATAAGTGTCCATGGCTTCCACCTGAGCCTCCATTTAGAGGCTCACTAATCAAAAAGAAATCATCCTTATTCTCTAATTTCTCTGCCAGTGGTTATACTACCATTTAAAAACCCAGATAGGAATAGCAAGTACAAGACATGGGCTGACTGAAGCAGCAAAGCAAGCATAAACTAAAAGATTAGCTACCTACCGCATGTGCAATACTTAATATGACATCATGTGAAGCTTGGCCAGTCAAAACCTTCTTCAAAGCATCAGATGTCAAAGGAAAATGAGAACCACCAGAGATAGCTTCTCCCAACCGCAAGAAGGGTACCACAAGACTTGAAAACAAAAGACAAGATTAAAATCCTGAGCAAAAGGATTGAGCACGGGAACAATAAAAGAATGGTCAAACATAATGTTGATAGAACAGAGGGGTATTCAATGTTAATCCCAAATTATATTACTCCAATAATTTAATAGCCAAGTGTAAACAACAAAGTAAATTATAAATAGAATCATGTTGGTTACATTCTCAAAAATGTTCTTAGTAATTATTTATGGAACACAAATGACAAAGATAATTAAATGTGAGACTGATCAACAAAGGATAAACTACCTCAATTCTATTGGTGTAGCAACGAAGTTAGCTAACATCACAGTTGGGGCATGACAAACAGAGCCAAGAAGAGCAATAGCGATCCCACATAGCAGAACAGTGACTCCTGTAAATTAAAAAGCAGCTTACTTTAGGTCCAAGAACAGAAGCTGTAATCAATTACTTCACAAAGCTCATCTTCTATTGAATTTAGAAAACCTAAAGCCAGAATTACAGCAGCGGCAACATCCTCTTTGTTAGTAAAGATACCATAATAAACTGATAAAACAGGGTCGCCTCACAATCAAGTTGTTGGGCCTGCCTAATAGCGTATTGTACGGTACAAAAAGGGGATGAAGAAAGAATCTGGAGTTTCAGCATCAAAGAAATGATAATGGAATAGGAAATAGGACTAGGTAATAAGAGTGGGAGCGGAAGAGAGACTGAATGCACATAGCAATGAACTCAGGTAGTCAGGTTTAACTTCTGGTCCATCCTTACAAAACTTCAGGGGATTGACTAAGATAGTAGAGGACTAGTGGATCATCATCTTTGCAACCCAATAACCGAAACCCCTAATATGTTGGAATCTTCTGATCATTTTGTCGCATTCATCCAACCACTCACAGATTTGTGAGAAATAAAGGTACCTCCTTTTATTAACAATGAACAGAAAAAGCAACGCCCAGAACCATAAAGCATTTCTTAGGGGAAAAAGTAGAACCTTTTAAATTCATAAAATGGCAGTACTTAAAAAGGGTGTTAAAACATACCGCAAACCGGAAAGATGCCGAGGGTAATACCAAGAGCTGCAGAGAATGCCAATTGTTTCGGCTCTGCATCTCTGCAAACAATAAAAGCCCAAACTAAATCAGCTCACAAACCCATTTACTAAAATTTAGTCAAGCATTTGTACCTGCTGAGGATCTGATAGAAAGGATCGGCGACGTTCTTGTTAAACCAAGTAGCCAATCCAATCTTCCGAATCTGCATTTCCTCGCTTCACTTCGATTCGCCCCAACACGTAATAAATTTCGTGTCTTTTCTTTTGTCTTTTGCTTTATGACTTTGAGTACATATCAAAATCAAAGAAATGTAAACAAAAGGGTTTAAGATGGATTCGTTGTTTAAGATAATGGAAGTGTAGTAAGAAACACGTAAAATCAAATCATATAACGATTATTGTCAGACGATAATCAGATGACGGAAGGTGAAAGATTACAACTTTGTATTCATTGCCAATTCTTTGATTACAGATTTGTCTCCTTTTAATGCCAACCACATCATTGTTTTTAGTTTGTTGATTACATTATCTTAATACTTGAGGCTTAAATGCACGTGATATCATATTTTTATTTTAATCATTATTTTTAAAATTTATTAATTATTTTATAATATTATTTACCTTTAATACAATTTTTCTAATTTTATTTAAATTCTTAAAATTTAATACAATCTAACACCAACAACAAAATCATAATAGAAATCTCACTTAGATATGAGATAACATACATTATAGAGCCGTTGTTTCTAACACTCCCAAAAAATTAAATAATTGTATAAATATATAAACAAATAATTGTATAAATAAATAAAAGTAAAAATTCAAAATAAATATAAATATAAGTAAATAAACAAAAAGACAATAATGAAAATAAATAAATAAATAATGCAAACACGCAATTGAAAGAGAAGAAAAGTATAAAAAATATGAAATAAATAAATAAAATAATTCAAAATAATTATAAGAGATAAGAAACGAAAAAAAATTAACAAAAAAGTTGAAAAGTTTATTAAAAAAGGGACCTTTTCATGTAAGATCCTTTACTCGTATTTTAGTCAGTCAAAATTTTCAATTGAGGATTAAGTCCTTAGTAAGCTCAAGTACGGTCATATCTTACTTGATTACCTCTTCTCAATTTTTCTTAAGTCTTCCTCTTCTTTTTTTACAGTCTCTAAATACAATATTCTACGATCTTCTTATTGGGACATCAAGATGTCTCATTGTAACAAGTTAGAATCATCCAAGCCTTGTCTCTCTTAACTTATCACCAATGTTATTCACCACCAATTTGTCTATTATTACTACATTATTGACCTTATCTTTTATTGTAAAGTTGCACATCTAACAGAACATCTTCTTCGTCACCATTAACTTATGAATATGCACATTTTTTATGGACTAATACTAAACCTCGTAGAGCATGGTCGGCCTAACTGTTACACAGTAGAATTTATCTTTTAGCTTAAGTGATATTTTCTTGTCACATAAAATTCTTGATGAGCCTTTACATTTAAGCTACTTTGATTTGATATAATCAACTTTATCATCATTTAACTCGTTATTGTTTTGTATGATAGATCCAAAGTAGTTAAAACAATCTTTTTGTAGTATAACTTCAGAACTAATCTTCATCTCCATATCGGATGCAACTTTATGATATAAAAAGTTATACTCTAAGTACTCAGTCTTAATGATGCTCAACTTAAAGTCATTTAACTCAAGTATATCCTTCCAAAGTTCTAGCTTGACATTAATAACCTCTTTCGTTTTATCTACTAAAATAATTTCATTAACAAATAACATACATCAAAACAAATCTCTCGGATATTCTTGGTGAGTTCATCCATAACTATTGCAAGCAAGAAGGGGCTTAACGAGAGTCCTTGATATAGTCTGACATCGATAGAACATGCTGTATATTTCCTCCTATCATTTTTACTCTAGTTTTAACACCTTCATACATATGCTTTATAACCCTTATATAAGTCATAGAAACTCTTTTAGCTTCTAAACACTTCCACATGACTTCTTTAGGTATCTTGTCATAAGTCTTTTATAAGTCAATGACAATCATGTGCACGTCTCATTGTCCATCCTTATAACATTCTATTAATCATCTAAAGAGGTGTAAAGCATTCGTAGCGGACCTTCATGACATGAAACCAAATTCACTCTCTAAGATAGTGCAAATTTCTCAATTTTTTCGCAATTACCCTCTCTCATAATTTCATGGTGTGATTGAATAGTTTGATGCCTTTATAATTATTATAGCTTTAGATGTCCCATTTGTTTGTGTAGAGAGGGATTTGTATGCTAAATCTCCACTTATCCGATATTTTGGTAGACCTAAAAATCACATTAGAAAGCTTGGTTAACCAAGTAAGACCCCTTTCTCCTGAGTTCTTCCGCACTTCTATAGGTAACTCATTAAGTCCTACTGCCCTTTCACTCTTCATTATCCTCAAAACTCCTTTAATTTCTTATCTCATGATTTGCTGAAGTTATGATAATTCTCAAAAGTGTTAAGATCACGCAAGGAAAAGATATAATCTCTAGCTTCATTAAAAAGGCTATAAAAGTATCTCTGTAATCTTCTCTTGATGTCATTTTCATCCACGAGCACTTGTCTTACTTCATCCTTTATACAACAAACTTGATCTAAGTCCCTCATTTTCTATTTTGTAGCTTTCACTAGTTTAAATATATCATTTTCTCTATCATTATCATTCAATCATTAATATAAGTTCTCGTAAGCTCTACTTTTGACTTCTGAGACTATCTTCTTCGTCTCTTTCTTTACTAGCTTGTAACTCTCTATATTAGCTACCTTCTTTTCAATGGTATTGCTACCTAATAAAGCTTTATAGATAACCTTCTTGATCTTGACCTTCTCTTGTATGTCTTCATTCCGCCAATAAGACACCTTATTATACCTCTAAGCCCTTTAGAAATTTCCAAGATCTACTTAACTGCATTTCTTAAAAAAGCTACTAGTCTTTCCCACATTTGGTCGGCATCTCCTTCTAGTTTTTATTCTTCTCCAAACATTACTTTATTCCTAAGCTGTTCCACAATGTCCCTTTTTGGATTTTTTAAGATTCTACCATCTAACGAGAACTTCTCTTCTTCTCTAACCCTTAATTATAAGATCTATGACTAATAATTTATGGTAAGCTGACATGCATATGTTAGATATCACTTTGTAATCTTTACATCTAAATCAATCATTTTGCCTTATGAGGAAGTAATCGATTTGAGTCTTTACTATTTTGCTAGTAAATGTTACCGAGTGCTCCTATTTTGATGAAGAATGATTTGGCCACCACCAAATCAAAAGTTATTGAAAAGTTCAGCAAAGCAAATCCACTATCATTCCTATCTCTATACCCGAAACCCCTATGAATAGAAGCATGCTCATTTAAGGTTGCCCTTATATGGCTGTTAAAATCTCCTCCTATAATAACTTTCTTATTAAGGGAAATCTATTGAATCACCTCATTTAGCTCTTCCTATAATTGACACTTAAGTTGTTCTTCTAACCCTACTTAGGGTGCATAAGTACATACCACATTGAAAATAACATCTTTCACCACAATTTTTAAGTACAAAATCCTATCATTAGTCTTCTTTATTCCCCCAACATGGCGTATGAGTTCCTTGATAACTAAGATAGACGCTAACCTCATCCTTCAAATACCACTCAGTTTTTCAAGACGTAAGGATGAGTGGATGTGGATTCTCAATACTCAAGGTGAATACAAAGTGAAAGAGGGATATCGCATAAGTATGGAGGACGTGAATCTGGAGCTAAGAGAAGTCGGCTTTCCATGGGAGAAATTATGGCAAATGCAAGTTCCAGGTAAAATAAAACTCTTTATCTGGCGTACTTTGAGAAATGCTCTCCCCTGTAGAGTAAATCTTAAAAAGCGACATATTGCTTGAGATGATAGTTGCCCACTATGCGGTAAAGCTTTAGAGGATGAGCACCACATATTCCTCCATTGTGATATGGCTACTTCTATATGGAATAGTTATTCGGTGGACTGGCACATGTCTCCTACGGCCACCTTACATCACTGGCTTGCTTCTGTTATGGTTGGTTTTCCCAAGGCAAAAGCAGAGGAAATTTGCATGATCTTATGGAGTCTGTGGACCACACTCAACAAAGTGGTATGGAAGCAGAAAATTCAGGACCCATCCATCATTATTCGTCGAGCCACCACCACACTCTTAGAGTGGCAA
>JANZLH020000035.1:3289784-3310002 GCA_026770325.2 Erythroxylum fimbriatum | reverse complement strand
AAAAGCGTCGTAGTACAGTAGGTCGACCGAGCTGCCTGTGTCAATCATTACTCATTTCACTTCGCTACCGTCCATGTCCAAAGTGACCACTAGCGCATCATCATGAGGACAGATAACACCATCCAGATCAGATTCGTCGAACGAAATCACTCCATCGTACTGCTTCTTTTTCTTGGCTGACAAGTCTTCAATGACCTGCTTGGCATACCTCTTCTTCCTCTTACAGTGGACCCTCCTACTACACTACCCCTGAAAATCATGTTGATGACCCTAACCAGTCGGTCATCTTACTGTCCGGTGTTTCTATCACCTCTTTCCCTAGACTGTCCTCTTGTGTTGTGTCGGTCGTCCGTATTCCTGTTCTGCCTCCCTCCCTCATTCTTGTTATTTTGCCTCCAAGGCTTTCGCTAGTTGTCAGACCGACCGCTCCTACCCTCATTATCTCGATCGGCATTTTTTCTGTACTTCAAAAATCTACCTAGCCGTCCCCTTTGGATAAGGAGCTCGATTTCTAACTTTAAGTCCCAACAATCCTCCATGTCGTAACCTACATCTCTATGGAAGCGGCAATATAGAGTGTAATCCCGATTTTTAGGGGAGTTTTCAACGTATTAGGTTCTCGGAGGGGTTCCCCTTCAACTCTCATGACCTTCAATACTTTCGCATACCGCCTGTTGAGCAGGGTGAAGGATCATCGTCTTTGTCCCTGTCGATCGGTTGGTTTCCTCCAGCTAGACTGATCCTTCTGTCACTTTTGTGAATCTTCTGCTCTGCCACTCAGCCAGCGATTGTCAGCTCTATGTTTTGTGTTTTTCAGCACTTCCTTGAGCTAGATATACTTGTCCGCCCGATTTCTTATCTCTTGAACAGACTTGGGCTGATCGAGGGCCAATGACTTCTTAAATTCTTCATCCCTTGTGTTGCTCATAAGTGCCGTCAACATGGACGAGCAAGTGAGGTTAGGGACTTCAACAGCTTCGTTGTTAAACCGAGTGATGAACTACCGTAAACTCTCGTTCCTTCCTTGGGTCAACTGCATCACCTCCAAGGCAGTCTTCTGTGGCCGTTTACTTGTAGCAAATTGATTGAGGAATAGCAGCTTAAAATCCTCAAAACAGGTGATGCAACACGGGGGTAGACTATTGAACCATCGCCGAGCTCCTTCTTGAAAGGCTGTACAGAATGCCTTACATTGAATTGCATCTGGGACGCAATGCAGATTCATCATCGATTGGAAGTGCTGCAAATAGTCAAGGGGATCAGTCTTTACGGTGTATTTTTCGGGCGTTGGTATTTTTGTACCGGCCGCTAGGAGGTTATCCAGGATCTTCGGGATGAAAGGAGAGTTGTACTGTGTTGATGTATGATCCAGACGGGAATTTATGGCCATGTTGATTCGGTCGTCCACGATTTTTTCTAGGGCTTCAGCAGAATGGCGATCGGCCATCACACCAATCTGCCGAGCTTAGAGAAAACTGGTTCTGTCTGATTCTGATGGGGTTGGACGTTGCTGTTTGGATCCATGAAGTTGATTGATTTCAGCTTAGAGATAGCTGCAAAACAAATAAGGCTTGCCAGGGATTGATTCTCGGTAGGGCCCTCCGACGCTCAAGTCAGTCTTTTTGTGAGGGTTTTGGTAGCTAAGAACAAAAAAAATCAGGGTTCTAATGTCGTACCTGTATCATGGCGAAGTAGTACCTTATATATGGAATTGCTGCTAGGTTTAGGTCTTTACGTAGGTCTTTACGTATGCATGGGAGGTTATCACCTACGAATGGGCCGTCGATGCATGGGCCTGGGGCCGGACCTAGCATGACCAACCCAACCAATTTGTAAAACTATAATAAGATTAAATCAGGCCAAATACAAATGAACTCTTACACCTAAAGTTTCTCACGCTACAGGTAGGATTGACAAAAGATCAAGTCTTGTTGCAAATCTTTTAATGTTTGAGATTGAATATTCCCAAACGTCCTCTTCTTCCCATAAATCATCGACAACCAAAAGGATACTGTCAACTGCGTCTGCAATAGCCACTGTCGCTTTCTCCGACTTCTTCGAGCTAGCGTCATTGACCGCCAAGTGAAAATAGACTCGGTACGCAATACTTACCACTAATTCTTGGACTTTGACAGCCATGAAATTACATTTACAAATAGTTGTTTTTCTTTGTCTGGTCCAAGAGTAAAATAAAAGATTCCTATTTCGAAACGGCGCTCCAACATTTATCACCACCCATGTTTTGCGATCATTAAATAAAAGATAATAATTTGATAATAAATTTATTTTTCTCAGTCTGCCCTTGATCTGAGGGCACACGAGGATATATCACTAAGGTATGTGGTGCCAATGAGTTGAGAAGGGCTCTTCTTCTTGTGACTCCTAGGCTCGTAATATTTCATCGAGATAAGTCTTATCAGAGCTATATCACGAGTTTCTAGCATATATACCAGTCAAGTGGTGTATGAAATATATAATTCATAAGAGATTAAAAAGAAACAAAGATTGACTGTAGTGTAAATTACAGTTATACTAGCCGAGACAAGCCTTTTTTCATCAACAAACATCAATTTTCAAGATCTACCTTTTAGGAATTTATACTCTCCGATCATTTTTCGTCTAACAATAGCATCAAACAGGATCTATGGTCTAAGAATTTCTGATACATAAGATCCTCGGTAAAGGACAAGTATGCTCTTCATAGACATTCCTTCTACGCCACCACTCCTCCTATGCTTAAAACCTTACGTGATGAAATTGTGAAATCCGTTTATACCAAACTTAATGAAGATCAACCTGGACCCTTAATTACATCTGGTCTTCTTTTGATGCTTCAACTAGTGTTTTCACATACATAAGGCAAATCTGGCCCTCCAATCCATTACTTTAAACCTGATAGAGAACTTGTCTATGTTAGCCATCATCGTCGACATTTTGTCTCGGATGTGGATCCTTCCATGTGCGACCCAAATTGTGAAGTATATCTTAATCATGAATCAGACAGTGATAATGATAAGCTTTATAATCGGCGACCAAGGAAGAAGAAAAACAAACAAAGACAACAATACAGAACAATCCATCGTTGTCATCCTTCCCAACAATTCTCCTATCGTCAGGATGATCATGATCCTAATTCTAAGCCCTGTATTGGGATTAAAAAGCCAAGACCGAGACCTCGAAATCTTTGTAAGAGTTGTGGAACTTCTTGTAAAAGGACTTTCTATGATGATGCTTCTTTTATGTGTGACAATCACAGTCTTTTTCTCCTTACACTTTATCTTTAAATAAGGCTTTTTGAAAGTCTTCTTTAACAGACCATAGTCTTCTCAAAGTTTGGCATCTCGGGTTCACTAGGAACAAATTCTCCTAAGTTGGGTCTAATAGATGTAGAGATGGCTGGGGTCATGCTTGGGAAAATGATTTACATCCTTAAGAAAACCTCGAAGAGTTTTAAGGACATTTTGCTGATACCTGAGCCAATAAAGTGAAGTATGCTAGAAGAAAACTTGGTTTTCAAAGTAGTTTGCTCTAGTATCCCATTTGGAGTTTCCCTAGTATGCCAAAAGTAAGAAATCCTTCCCTCATCTTTCCAAGACTCCTCTAATTACATTAGAAGAGATTCTTACTCTTCTTTGACAAAGTCTTTTTTACTATCTCCACCTTACACTCATCACTCTCAATGTTGCTCCTCATCCTTACTACTTTGACACTGTTACACCTCAACGAGTGGTCTATCACCTCTACGATACACTCATTGAACCAATATTATGGCATTTATGGGTATTATTCGCTTAATATGCCTATGTTGTTTCTCTTTCTCCCCTCTATATATAAAGACATCTTTTTGATCCCACTAAGTCTAATTCTCTCTTTTAGACCTTGCTTGAATGGTTTCAGTCTCTTCCAAAAGGGCACATATATATATTCCATATTTTGAATAAACACCAACTTTGAGACATTCCCTTAAAAGACCAAAAATCTTATGCAATCTTCATCATCCATCATCCTTATTGTCTAACGACAACATGATACATCTGTACCCTTAATCATGTTTAACACTGGCACACCTATATTGATTGGCCTACAAATTAAACCAGATAATGAAAGATTTACATTATAGGCACTGTCAAGAAGAGATATCCTGGTTGTAGTAGGAATTCCTTTTCTTTCATGGAGGGTGAGCACCAGACGAATAACTCCAATATGAAAATGAGTATGATTATGTTCTCTCCAAAGAGATATGAGCTCCTTTGGAATTTCTAACTTCACATATTGTTCTACAGTAGAAGCATAAAGTAATTTCCTTTTTATCTAGCATAACTAGCAATGATATGAATCTCCATGCTTGGCAGTTTGGCTGGTTCAACCTGGCCTAGTATGCCCCGGAATTATCAGAACATATCCTAATTAATAGGGCTTCAAGTTTTATTTTAAGTTAAGCTTCAAGCAACGCTTAGGCTCAGCCTAACTTGAAGTCCAATTTGTATAAACAAAATGACATTATTTGACTAAATTGGCATCGTTCTAAGTAAAATGATATTGTTTTTCTTTTTATTTTAAAAAATTAAAAAAAATTAAGCCCAGTTTAGGGTTACTAGGACTTTATCAAGCTGGGGTGCCTCAGACCTTGTCTGGGTTCAGACAAAACTTATAAGGTTGAACAAAAATTGTAGGCCCGGGAATAACCATGCATGAGAATTAGTTTAAATAATTAAATGAGTCATCACAAACAGTCGATAGGGGTAGCAATGGGCCCAATAGCAGACAATAAGAAAATTTTATTTTTATTATTTATAATATTAAAAATTATTATTATTCACTATTTATTAGTAACATATGTTTATATATAATTGAATTCAAAATTTTTTATATAAATTTTATAAATAGGTTTAAAACTTATTAATAGATTCAAATTTGGAGATTTTGTCAAGCTAATTTGTATATATAAATGATTAGTATCTTTTAAAGTAAAACAACAACAATAATGTTTTAGTAAAAATCTTTATAAGACATGAAATTTAAAGAGTTCTAGAAATATGTAACTTCATTTTTAACTTGTAGAAATGTTGATTTCGACAAACTAAAAAAATGTAAATACGTTTGAAAGAAAATAATATTCAAATATATAAATAAATAATTGTATAAATTAAAAATACAAAATAGAAATCATTATAATGAGTGTTTGAGATTAATGAAACGTTATTATGAGTGGTTACACGCTCGAGTAATGATATGTTCTCTTCCCTCCTGTTATAACTAAGGGGATACTTGATTAGTTGGTATAAAAAGAGATGAATGTGTAAGGAAAGAAAAAAGATGCTTATAATATATTATGATTGAATGGACAATGTTTCTATAGCCCCCTTTGAAGCAATACTCCATATCCTTAATATAGTTGATGAATGGAAGTCATATCTATTTCTATTCTTCACTGTATTCATTATAAATTTTATTATCATTTCTCCAAGCAAACCGAACATATCCTAAGATTTTTAACTTCTCTTTAAATTTTACCAACTTATTACACTTGGGGATATTATTCTTTTAAATTTCGTTATCATGGTGCTATCCATCATGACCGTGACAATTTGGGTAAGTGGCGTTAGAGATAGCAAAAGAGCCCGAGCCTAGCCCGACCCAGCTCAACTCCTAAAAGCAAAATCGACGTTATTGTGTACTTTTAATTTTAAAAAATATGAGCTCAACTAAGTCGGGCTAGGGATTAAGTCTCAGGCAAAGCCTGGGTCTCTACAATAGAGGCCCAGGCATTAGTCCGGTCCAACCTAATGTCATCCCTAATGGCATGACCTGTGAGCTCAAAAAAGTCTATATATTGAATTTGACATAAAATATTAAAAAAAATTAATTTAATTCAGTACTTAAACTTTTTAATTTTTAATTAATCAATATTTTAAAACTTGAATTTAATTTTGATAATATAATATATCTACTAAATATCATATAAATGTTTATCTATTAACCACGTCAGTAAAAATTAACATTTTAAAATAAACTGTTAAGGTTTAAAATATTAGTTATGAAAATTTTAAAATTTTGAACACTAAATTACAAAAATCCTAAAAATATAACAGTTTAGAATGGATTATCTCATTAAATTTCATATGAGACTTGAGTAAAGTTGGCGCATCCAATGAACCAGAAGGGCTAGGCCAGAAAACATGACCAAGCCCATTGTAGTAATCAAGCATTGGAAAAATGCTCTGTTTTTTTTTTTTGAAAACTGATTTACTAATATACCGAATTATTAATATTTGGGATCTATTCAATTGAGTTAGACTATTTCTATCTTCCGTGTCTTAGACTTGTAAGACAATTTTTTGGAAAGAACTAAAAGTACAAAATAGCGCGAAACAAAGAGTTCATATATTTTTTTTAGAAGGATAAGATGATATTTTACGGGTGGATTTATAAAATAGGCGATTCTTACGTCAAAATGGCCTTTATAGTTGGCCAATCAATCAGCACATCTATTGGTAAATATATTGATGAGTAATAATTCAATTTTGCATGAAAAATTCATGAATGTCCTTGACAATGGGATTGAGTGTCGTCCCTCCGTGGGCTGCAAAAGAGAGGAGGTCTATCGTCGGGATGGAGTCTACTTCTAATTCGATCCAGGGTGGAATCCACTTGTAAGACAACTGTCTTTTAAACCAGGGAAATCTTTGTCGTGATTGAATTGAACTAATCAATTTTATATAATGATGACCAACTATCTGTCCTGTTTCTATCGGATAAACCATGTTTTGAATTTATTTATGTTATAATATATTATTATTCATCAATCTTCTAAATTTTAATAATTCAATAGTTTTGTTAATATTATTCAATTTTTGTTGTTGATAATATGTAAGTGTTTGTTCAAAAAAATTATCACTGTAAAACAATATTTTTTTATGTATATATTTTTATGTCACGGAAAATAAAATCTTGGGTTAATTCTCGAAAAAAACCTAAACTTTTGTCAATTTTTTAATTATAATTCGAATTTTAAAAAGTAACAATAAAATACCTAAACTTTCAATTTTTTAATTTTAGCCCAAAATTTAAAACTTGGCAATAAAATATTCAAACGTTCAATTTTCTTCAATTCTAATCCCGACGTTATCTGTTGTTCTTCCGATGCTTTCAGCCATTATGTTTGTTATTCTGACGCCCTAAATTACTCTTGCATTACATAGTACTGCATCAGTAAAGTTGTCGAGGGTTGCAAAATCTGATTTAGATCATTTTTAAACTCAACAGAAACACTAACATCGGGTTAGAATTGAAAAAATTGAAAGTTTAAGCATTTTATTGCTTTTTTGTAAGTTCATGCTTAAATTGAAAAATTTTAAAAGTTTGAACATTTTATTGCAACTTTTTAAAGTTCGGACTATAATTAAAAAATTAACAAAAATTTAAGCTTTTTTATGTAATTAACCTTAAAATTTTCGTTACCTTAATTAGTAAATTATTAACAAAACTAAAGTTTTGAACTAAATTATTAAGGTTTTGAAATTTTAGTCTTTCAGTTAAAATTTAACATTTTCAAAATTTAGATACTGGATTAAAAAATCTCAAAAAAGAAAGAACTTTAAGATTGATTATTCCAATTTAATAAACTTGGTAAGAAAGTTTTTACCTTCTTGACACGTTTAAAGAGGGATGATTATAGATGCTATTTATAAATTATAACACTCGCTCAAAAAAAAAATTTATAACACACTTGTCATTACTTTTGAATAATTAATTAATCAAATACTCACAAAAGTATATAATTCATATATATATACGTGTGGGTTAATTCAATTTGAACAACTACTTCAGGGACATAGGATCAAAAGGTCCTGTGTTTGAATTCTCTTACTTATGCTCTCTCGATTGAGCCTGTCATATAGGGTTTGGCTAGTGCAGAGTACTCAGTAGACATGATTTGCAGGCTATTGTGTCAATCTAAAGATTTACTCAATGTCCATTAAAGGACAACGATTGCGAATTCTTTCGTTTCTAAAAAAACTATTTAATAATTTACTTGTAAAGAATTGTTCATTTTTTGGATATATTAAGATTTTTTTCTTGAATTATAAGAATTACATAAATAATAGAAATAGTAGCTTACAATTTTAGTGACATTTATGGTCATAACCATAAAAGTCACTAAAATTGGTCGCTATCCATGGTCCCCATAATTGATTCCACCTTTAATTGTAGTCCACTAACATTAACTCATAATCAACCGGAGCGAACAATATCTTATGTTACTTAGGTAACACCTTCCTTGAAGAACACTCATCATCCTTGAATGTTAAGATGCATCATATCGTCGTTAGTTAGATATGATGGTGCATCTTAATTATTAATTTATAAAAATTAATTAATTAATTGATAAGCTGTTCCCTTTTGATTTGACCACCAACAATAATTAAAATATATTTTATTTATTATTCCATAAAAAAAGAAAATGAAAGTTTTTGTATTCATACTTCTAGAACGGCCGCAGCTCATTCGCCAGCTCCCGTGTTTATAGCTTAGAAAGTCCTACCTACTCTCCACAAGGTCATAACACGCACAGGACTAATGGCTGATCACGATCAACCTTTGAAGCTACCTCCATTGCCATGGAAGGTCAAGTTCTTTGTCTCCGCCCTCTCCTTCGCTGTAGATCTCACTCGCCGCTCCGATGGCTCTGTCAACCGCCGTCTCATGAGCTTCTTCGACCTCAAAGCTTCACCTAATAAAAATCCAATAAACGGCATCAAAACCACTGATATCACAGTTGACACCACTCGCAATCTCTGGTTTCGTCTCTATACACCTAGCCAAGCAATCCCTTCTGAGGGTTTTAGCGATGGAAACGGATTACCAGTTGTTTTCTTCTTCCATGGTGGTGGCTTCGTATATATGGCAGCTGATTCGAGGCCTTACGATGACTTCTGCCGTTTACTCGCCCGAGAACTCTCTGCCTTTGTCATCTCCGTCAACTACAGGCTCGCGCCGGAGTATCGTTACCCTTGCCAAATTGACGATTGCTTCGATGCCCTGACGTTCGTTGACAGCAACGAGATCGAAGAATTCTCTCGCTATGCTAATCTCAAGTGTTGTTTTCTTTCTGGAGATAGTGCAGGTGGCAATTTGGCTCATCACGTTGCTTTGGAAGCCAGTAAACACAAATTCAACGACGTTGAAGTCATCGGCAACATCTTGATACAACCCTTTTTTGGAGGGGAAGATCGAACCGAATCGGAGAAAAGGCTTCGTGAAGCTCCATTCGTGACGACTGAGAGATCCGATTGGACGTGGAAGGCCTTTTTGCCAGAGAATTCAGACAGGAACCATCCTGCAGCTAATGTATTTGGACCAAAAGGAGTGGACATGTCGGGGGTGAAGTTTCCGGCAAGTCTTGTTGTTGTCGGTGGGTTTGATCCGTTACAGGATTGGCAAAAGAGTTACTACTACGGACTGAAGGAACGTGGGAAAGAAGCATACTTGGTTGAGTACCGAAATGCGATTCACTCGTTTTATGCTTATCCAGAGTTGCCTGAGTCGTCTTTGTTCATCAAGGAGATGAGGGAGTTTGTCCAAAAGAAATCAGCCGCTAGTTAAGGATTACATAAACCATCCTTTCTTTAAGATTGATATGAATCGCAGCCTTCTTAATGAGCAATACATGTTTGATTCAATACATTCTTGTTTGTCGAACGAATCAATTATGATCTGCAGAAAGATTTAGAAGTAGCTATGCCAATTTTTTTTTCTTTTTTTTTCTTTTAATAACTAAGAGGTGTCCTAAAAGAGTCCAATAGGAAGGTACCTTTAAGCTATCTACATTTAGACTAATTCATGCTTGAGCCGGATAGGTCTGGTAAAGCTCTGGCCTCAAATTTTAAACGGCTACATATACAAGGGCGGTTCGAACCCACGACCTCACTTAAGCTAAGAGAGCACTTTACCAACTCCATTTTTAAACTTGATTTGCGGGAAAGTTTGGTTTGGAACTTGATTATTTTTAAATAAATATAAAGATATAAGATTTGACTAACTTCTATATTTGCTAGTATTAATTAAAAAGATGAGTCTTAGAATAATTAATAAAGCTATTCTTTTATGATCATATGATAATTTTTTATTTAAGAGGAAATTAAGGTGGACAAATATGATAACGTGTCATCACTCATCAGTCATGTGTGATTGTGATTATGCCACATGAGAAAGGAGAGTTGGTATCTGGTTAGGGCTTTTGGGTTCTAAGTATCTCTCAGCCCACAATCGCCTTTCTTACAAAACCTTCACTCTCTGTTCTCTTAAACCTCTGCGTTTGTTTAAGGGTCTCCTCTTCTCTTGCCTCCGCATCGCTAACTTCATTCAGCGTTCAGCGTTCTCGCTTTCGCACTTTATTGTCTCTGTCACTCTCTCTTACGCTCAGAGCGAACGAGAAAGTTCTTGGCTTGTCCGTCTCGGGTGTGCATTTTCAACCTTTACCTTAGTTTTATTGTTGCCCTCCCTTTTCCTTCCATTGTGTTTACTCCTGTAGAATACCTACTTATCCTAGAGCTATTTGGTTTCATTTTTTTACTTCCCATTTCGTTGGTTTTTGTTATTTCCTCGTGTTCGATTTTGTAGTTTCTGCGATTTCCGTAAAGATTTCAGCTTTAGTTTCATTTATAATTATTTTGGTATGTGTTTTTGTTATATTCTAATGGTAGTTCCTTTCTGTAGTTAACAGAATTGGCCGAGAAAAATAGTTTTGAGATGATAATTAGAAGTGCTTCTGAATCATCAAGGTATAGTTTTTCACTTGTTTCTACTCGTTATCTTGGAGGAGCAGCTGATATTTTTGGTTTCTTACTTAATCATGCGATGATTGGTGACAAGAGAGGTTATTCAAGTTCTATGGAAACTGCAATTTTGATCAGAAGAGGAAAATGGTTTGATAAATTCTTGAGAGAGAAGTGCATTAATCTCAATGATGCGTTAACTGTGTTTAACCAGATGGTTCATATGCGACGTCTGCCTTCAGTTGTTCATTTTACCCAACTTTTTACAGCCATAGCGAGAATGAGATATTACTCTACAGTGATTTCCTTGTATAGAAGAATAGAAGTTGTAGGAGTTAAGCATGATATTTTTAGTCTCACTGTTTTTCTCAATTGTTTCTGTAGCTTAAAAAGGGTGAATTTTGGTTTCTCTGTTTTAGGAAAAATTTTGAAACTTGGATATGAGCCTGACCATGCAATATTTAACACTCTTGTGCATGGGCTTATTATTGAGGGTAAAATGATTCAAGCAATGGGATTTTTTAAAGAGATGGTGAAGAAAGGGATCCAACCTGATTTAGTTACTTACAATACAATAGTCAAAGGTTTATGTAAAACAAGAAATATCCTAATGGCACTTCAGTTACTTGAGAAAATGGAACAAGTTGGCCAAGAGTTAGATGAGGTAGCATATAACACCATCATAGATTGCCTTTGCAAGGATAAACAGGTAACAGAAGCCATGAACTTATTCTCAAAAATGTTGGCTAGAGGCATTCAACCTACTAACGGTACCTACAATTCCTTAATTTATGGATACTGTGCGCAAAGCCAAATGGATGAGGCACTGAAAGTATTTCATATGATGATTGGTCGAGGTTTTAAACCTAATGTTGTAAACTATACCACCTTGATAAATGGCTACTTCAAAAGCGATAGAATAAATGAAGCTGTGAAGCTCTTCAAAGAAATGCGTCGTGTGAGATTGGCCCCTAATGTTGTCACTTACACCTCTATTATTGGTGGCTTGTGCAATTCTGATAGGCATGTTGATGCTTTGCGTCTTCTTAAAGAAATGCAAGACTTTGGACCATCACCAAACCTCATGACTTACTCAGTGCTATTGAAGGGCTTATGTAAATATGGGCATGCTCAGAAGGCATTGGAGATATTTCAAGCATTACAAGAGAGCAGTATAGAACTTGATATAGTAATTTATACCATAGTGATCGAAGGTATGTCGAAAGCTGGTAAGCTTGATGCTGCAAAGGAATTGTTTTATAGCCTTTCAACAAGGGGTTTGCAGCCTAATGTTGCAACATACACAACAATGATACATACACTTTGTTTGGAAGGTTTGCTTCATGAAGCATATCAGTTATTCAGGAAAATGGAAAAACATGATTGCTTGCCTAATACACGCACTTATAGCACTATAATCCAAGGTTGTATCCGAAATAATGACATATCAATGGCGACCAAACTCATTAGTGAAAATCTTGAAAGAAAATTCGCTGCAGATGCATTCACTGCATCAGAATTGTGATCTGTGGCCAATGAGACCAATCTTAAGGCCAGTAGAGGCTCCTACCTCAGCGGTATTTCATTCATGGAATTCGATAAGAGGTTGTATCTAGCCACGGTGTTCAAATATATGGTGATGCAATCTCATTCATCATAATGGCTTGGTAATGATGAGTTGCTTCAATCTCTGTAGTGGTTATTTTTGAGAGACCTCAAATCTTTATATGTGGTCCATGCATATAATCAAGAGATGTTTTGTTTATAACCAGAAGATGGGCCATGAAATGTCTTCAAGGAAGTACAGAGTGATTGCAGAGAATTTGTTTCCAACTTTCATTTGGCTGGTTAGTATGAAGAAAATGCTTTCAGTTGATTACGTTTTTCATAGGAGCTACAGTTTTTGTAAGTATACTTGTTTCATCAATGACAGGACATGAAGTATTAACAAGGATCATGGGCAATTAGGCCCCCAAGAGCTGACTACTGTGATTCCGTTGTAAAAGCAAGATCACAATAATAGCATTCTTCGCATATCATTCTGTTTCTTGAAGGAATCTAAACTTCTGTCCATCTTTTTGCAGTGAGTATATTGTCAATATACATCATGCAGTGACTTGGTGATTCATACAGCCTTAGGTACAGCCTTGAAGACAAACTTAGTTAAGATTTTCCTTCTTGCCGCAAGTGCAAATATATCATTTCAGTTGACACATGTTGATTCATAGAGAACTTATTGCAGATACAGAGATTCAGAATCTGGCTTTCACTTACTAAGAGCAAATGCTCCTGAAATTAGAATGACTTTTCTGTGAAGAAAAGCTTGATTGATGAAAATTTTCTTAGCTGTTTAATTACATTATAAGTGAAAAGCCATACAAAGACAAGGTAGCTAGTTTATTCCCAAGCCATTACAATCATGAATGCATGCATCCTTGAGAAGCGGGATCCCTTGTTGGCTTTGTCACTTCCCGAGTGTCCTTTGAAGATATCAGAATAAACAAGTTGGTAAGCACAATCAATTCATCAAAGTTGATATGTTGATGCTGAAATCATATGCATGTGTTGCTTTCTCCTGTCTCTCTTTCCTATGTCTGTCTTTTTCAGAAAGTAGTGAAGAATTCCACTGACTATATCCAGGTGAAATGAAATCCTTGAACCAATTACCTTATTTTTCCAGTTCCATTTTCACAGGGATGAAGATACAAAAATGACATTTTTACCAGGCCTTAATTTAGAATACTTGTATAGTTATATTAGAATTTTGAAGTCTTTTTTATTTCATATGATATGATAAATTTTGCGCTGGCCAAATAAACATGACACTGAAATTTATACCTGATCTTTGAATTAGGCAAGGGTACTTCAACTCCTGTCTACTTGGCAGAACCAAAACTTTTTTATCAAAAAAAATATATTTTTTCAGTTTGCAGTTCGTTTCGCAATGGGAAAATGTGTGGTAAAGCGTGCTGGTGAGGGAAAGTGGTCTGTTGTACATAGTGCAAACCTACGGAAAGTTTTCAGAAGAATTGCTTGCACTGGTTTTGATTCAGGAGAAAATAGCCTTAAGTATCCGACTTTAGAAGGGGACTAGGCTACAGATGCATACTCTCTGTCTTAAATTTTCTTATTGCCTTCGTTGTCTTAAGCTTAAACTTTTCAATCAAGCGTGTTAGAGATTCTTGATACAAAAGGACAAATGATAACTTTGTTTTGCATATCCTTCGTAAGTGTCTATTGTTCTCTCCATTTTTCTGATGTTTGATCTTACAAAATCATCTTTCATACTTGTGTTCGTCCCATGCACTTCACAACTTATTTTCTTGTCTTGGCATGTCTTGGAATGGCTGTCATATTAAAATATTTCCTTTGGTCCCTGACCCATTGCTAAGTAAAGTTGCTGCATTTCTGAAGGTAAGAGAAGTCCCGAGTCATTTTGGCCTGTGAAGCAATCATTTGGTTCATTCCTTGTTGGAAGAGACAAGGGCAGTGCCTGACATTAATTCTGGACATATTATGCTCAGTGTCTTGAAATGAAGTGCTAAAGTTTGACACTTACAAAGCCAACTTAAGCACTAGAATGCAAGATTGATTGCTGGAGAACAGATCCAATGATCATGACAAAGAGGTTTACAGAATTGGATGGAGATAATTTTGTTACGAGTGCTATGAAAGAAGAAACAGTTTGTGATCTTCCACAGGACATCGGCATTGGCAGCAGTTGAATAATTCCTCACATGTCCTCGTTTGTAGCCCTTGCTTATGCTTCAACCTAATTTACTATTAAGTTTTTAATCTAGAATCAATCACTAACATAGAGTTTCTCTGGACTAATTCCAATGTCAAAAGCCATAACATTTCTTTAGAATATTGAAAAATTTTATATATTTTAATTAATTGTAGTTTATTTATAAGCATTTATATAGTTGCAGATGTCCATTCAAAACTGAGTAGGAATTCGACACCCCCACCAACAAAAAGAGATAGAATAGTAGACAACGAAGCAACATTGTCCAGAGATTGCTTCAGATTATATGAAGTGACAACACTAAATGTAGTTGAAGAAACTCATTAAATGCATATGATGTTATGTTAGTATGCTTTAAACACTCCAAGCTGGATGTTACTATTTTGTCGGCCATCAATTATTTATTTATTTATTTATTTACACAGTAATTTAATCTAATTAATGATTATAAATTTACCTTCTCCGTTTTCAAGTCACTGAAGTTAGAAACCGAACCTTCACATTCAAATGTAAACTTTTGAATTGATATGAACAAATTTTACCAGTTGGTCGGCTCACCCTCCTAAGGTAAAAGATAAATTTCTTCTCTCCTTAGTTGTCTTGTCCATTGGATCAACACTTGCCCGTTGAAGCCGCCCTTATGACCGAACTGTCCGTGTCCTGAAATTATATTATCTTATGCGTATTAGGTGCCACTTTTAAGGTATCCTCTCATTTTCACGACTTTACATTGGATTGTTCTAAGAAGTTGTGATTATATGGTCATTTAAAATTCCTAAACAACCAATAGAAAAGTACTCACATGATTCGTCTCCTAAGTTCTCAGTTTGAGTTGACTCTTGAAATGTTTTAGTTTCGTGTCTGCTAAAGTTAACTTCATATACGAAGAAGGTTGAAAGTATATCATATATTGCAATAAACTTATTCAGCAATTCTCTTCTTAGTGCTTATTGGTACTTTTATTTAAAACAAGGGAGGTGATGTATCCAACTTATATGGAACTTTGGTCGAAAAGAACAAGTGGCTCAAACCTACTAACTATAACTAACCAAAAGTAGAAAAATAGAAAGGTCACCTTCCCTCATCATACATAATACAAAAAAAAAAAAACAACCATTACTCCAAATATTACTAAATGTAGCCTATGTAAGCACAACGGCATTTATACAAAGCCCTCCTTTTCCTTTTTGTAATAATGATTTTTTTTCTCCAATTTTTTTAAAATTTTGCTTCTAATCCGTTAGATACGTGACTGATATTAATAAAAGTAGGTAGGGCATTAATTAAAGAAGTAAGACCAAGGTCTAGGTCCCAATTTGTTTATCACAAGAGATAGGAACAAGAATGTAAAAGAAGTGTTTCAAGCATTTAAAGCATATGTCAACGAGTTTTGTGATTCATGGCTATGTAATCGTGTTAAACAGAAGATAGATAGAAGAAGAAGTGTGAAGAAAGAGGATGAAAGGTGGAAGGAATAATTAGATGAGATGATCTTTAGAAACAAGGATCAAACTGAATTGGATGCTGTTTTCACTCAAGTTATAATCGACTGAAACATTTCTTCTTGTTCAGTATATCTGTATATGCCACCGAGCATTCCAACGTTTTGTTTTCAGGAAGTAATCATAAGACCAACTGATAAACGTGCATCAGCTTAACAGAATCATCAGCTTACATTGATTTTTCAGTGTAATTATTAAATTCTACTAATTCATTAAATAATTTATCTTAAAATACATTCTGAATATAATAATTTGCATCGTTGGTTGCAATTATAAGGTAGTGATATTATTTTCCTTGCAGTATTGTAATTGGAGAGGTGATGCTATGCTATGCGACTTTTAAGTTTTACTTTACCTGAAAACTCTGAATGCAATGAACCATCAATTCTTTCGTTTGTTAAATGTACCTATATACGCCAAAAGTCTAAAAGTCCTTATCATCCCAAAGTCTTTGGT
This sequence comes from Erythroxylum fimbriatum, assembly GCA_026770325.2. Classification (NCBI taxonomy): domain Eukaryota; kingdom Viridiplantae; phylum Streptophyta; class Magnoliopsida; order Malpighiales; family Erythroxylaceae; genus Erythroxylum; species Erythroxylum fimbriatum. Next base: position 3,293,518 of record JANZLH020000035.1, on the reverse strand, counting down.
CATGATAATTGAAATAGCTTTGAATTCTTCTTTCCCTTTCTTCACCAGTAAATCACATAAATGTGTGAGTCGACAGCAGGCTCAGAATAAGCTTAAGTGCAGAATTATAGTTTTCTAGCTACACAAGAACTCATGGCTAAAACATTAGTTCTGCTTCTTCTACCACTCATCTTTTCCTGCAAATCTTCATCTTCAGCATCCGACAGATTAAGCGAAGGCTCATCTTTATCAGTGGAGAGAAAAGGCGATATCTTGGTCTCAGCTGGAGGAATCTTTTCTGCTGGATTCTTCCAAGTTGGCATCAACGCTTATTGCTTTGCAGTGTGGTTTAATGAGCCTTTCTGTTCAACAAACTGTACTGTGGTTTGGATGGCAAACCGTGACCAATCTGTTAATGGCAAAAAATCGAAGGTCTCTCTGCTAAGCTCTGGTAATCTTGTTTTATGTGACGCCGGTGGGCTCAAAGTTTGGGCGACGAACACAGAGTCACCATCTTTTCTGCATCTCTCCATACATGACAATGGTAATCTTGTACTATCCAGCATAGAAGGAGAAGACGAAGTGCTGTGGCAAAGCTTTAACTTTCCCACAGACACTCTCCTTCCTCAGCAGGCACTAGCAAAAAGCAGGGAACTTGTTTCCTCCAGAAGTCAAAGCAACTACTCCTCAGGATTCTACAAGCTTTATTTTGATAACGATAACGTTCTTCGTCTTCTTTACAATGACCCTGTGACTTCAAGCATTTACTGGCCAGACCCTGAGCTTATGGCCTGGGAAGCTGGGAGGTCTAGTTACAACAATAGCAGAACTTGTGTTTTAGATTCTTTGGGAAATTTCACCTCGAGTGATGGATTTTCTTCCACGTCAGCGGATTATGGAGTGATACTTCAAAGAAGATTGACAATTGATTACGATGGTAATCTTCGATTATACAGTCGAAAAGATAGCTGGGATACTTGGGTTGTTTCATGGCAGGCCATGTCCCAACCTTGTAGGATTCATGGAATTTGTGGACCTAATAGCATATGCAACTATGTTCCTGGCTCAGGTTCTGGCAGGAAATGCTCTTGCCTTCCAGGTTTCAACATGAACGATCGCAGTGACTGGTCTGCGGGCTGCGATCCCGAGTTCAACATTCCTTGTGACAGAAGCAAGAGCAGCTTCGTTCAACTCACTCATCTTGAGTTCTATGGCTATGACTTTGCTTTCTATCCCAATTACACACTACAGATGTGTAAAGATGTATGTTTGAAGAGATGTAATTGCAAAGGATTTCAACTTAAATTCATCAAGCATGATTACCCCAGCAATATCCCTTACTGTTTCGCAAAGGCACAACTACTAAATGGTCATCGTTATCCGAATTTCGAAGGAGACCTATACCTGAGAGTCCCAAAAACCACTCCCTCCTTCGCAGCTAAAACTGAAGAGTTCAGTCTGGATTGTTCCGATCAAGCAGTCAGGCAGCTGGATAGAAAGTATGTTAAAAGCCATGAAAACGGAACATTGAAATTCGTTTTCTGGTTTGCTTGTGTCATCGGAATATTTGAGTTTTTATGTGTTTTGTTAGCATGGTTTTTGTTAGCAAGAACACGGAAAACGTCGTACCAAGAACAGCAAGGTTACCATGTCGTAACCAGCTTCAGAAGATTCTCCTATGCCGAGTTAAAGAAGGCGACTCGAGGATTCAGCGAAGAGATTGGAGGAGGTGCTGGAGGAACTGTGTACAAAGGAACGTTATCTGATCAGAGAGTTGCAGCTATAAAACGTCTGAACCAAGTCAGCCAAGGTGAAGAAGAATTTCGAGTCGCAACTAGCACTTTTGGAAGGCTTAACCACTTCAACTTGATAGAGACGTGGGGTTATTGTGCAGAGGGAAAGCACAGGCTTTTGGTCTACAAGTACATGAAGCATGGATCTTTAGCAGAAAATCTCGCCCGTAATGCGCTAGATTGGAACAAAAGATTTGACATTGCTGTGGGTACAGCCAAAGGCCTAGCTTATCTCCACGAAGAATGCTTAGAGTGGGTTTTGCATTGTGACATAAAGCCTCAAAACATACTTCTTGACAATAACTTCCATCCAAAGTTATCAGATTTTGGCCTATCAAAGCCATTGAATAGAGGTAATGATATCTATTCAAGGATCTCGAAGATTAGGGGGACCAGAGGCTACATAGCTCCAGAATGGGTTCTCAATCTGCCCATCACAGCCAAAGTGGATGTTTATAGCTATGGGATGGTCTTGTTGGAGATGGTGACTGGAAATAGCCCTAACGCAGAAACAGAGAACAGCAGTTCAGTTAGAGGAATGAAAGAAACCTGCACTGAAATGGATTCATGGATAGAAAAGAACATAGACCCCAAGCTGGAAGGAAAATATGACAAGGTTAAGATGAGAGTTTTGGTTGGTGTGGGTATGAAATGTATTCAGGAGAACAGGGATGTAAGACCCACCATGAGTCAAGTAGTTGAGATGCTTTTGCACCATGAAAATGGTTCTGAATCTGCATGAACACAAACTCTAGTGCAGAATCTTCAAGGTCCAAGGATGTCATGTTCAGGTTTCAGGTATAGTTATGTAGTGAAACTGTGTACCATAAACATGTACCGGGAATCTCGGATGTTGCTTTTAGTCTGAACTTGGGACGGCCAGGCCAGACAGGTCCTTTCGACTCAAACCTGCATTTTCAACTGTAGACCGAGTTCCAGTTGTTTGTCTTATCCTCCTGCCTTCTAAAAAGCTTCCCGGACTTCTACCTTCCGCTGTTATATTACAAGTTTTTATGTCACTTTAATTTTCTTCCACCAGGTCTAGGAAGGTTATGCAAGTCATGAGCCACTCACTAAACTTTGTAGGAAACTTTAATCCAGTCAACACGACATCAATAAAGTCCCAATCAACTGTATCAAATACCTTCTTACGTCAATTTTTAACAGGCATAGGGGAGAAATTATTTTAGTTCTATACAATCTGATGGGCTCTGAAGTCGTCATTAAATTTTGAAGGATGGATCTCCTCTCTATAACTGCACTTTGATTTTCTAATATTAGGTGAGGTAGAACAAGTTTTAATCTCTTACGGAGGAGTTTAGAGAAACATTTATATAAAGCGGAACAGAAGCAATATGTTTGCAGTATGTTGCACATGTAGGCTTTTTTTATCTTAGGGACAAGATTGTGTAAAGTGACAAATTCTTTTTCTTTGAGATTCGCACACGGTGTGGTTACTTATAATTTGTCTGGCTTGTGCTTTTCATACGCTGAGTCTCCTTTACATTTGTTGCGTGATTGTAGTCGTGCGATTGCATGGTGGCAGCAATGGGATGTTCCTATTACTTTTTTTACTACGGACAACTTGATTGATTGGCTAGCTTTGAATATGCATGCCCATATTGTGGGTCCTTTTGGTGAGTCAATATAACGGCATCATGTGAAATGTTTCGGTAATAAAAAAATGAAAAAAATGAAACAAAAATGAAAAAAAAATTGAACTCAACTGCTTTTAAACATGTTTTTTGTCGACAATCTTTCCTTCTTTGTTTGAGAAACTTGAACTATTGGATACTTTGGCCTAATTGATCTTTTCTTGATTCTGTCTTGTCATGACTTGAGTTAGTGTGTGTACTGGAATTAGACAGACTACTTCAGTTGTTTGCGCTTGTAGAGAGTAATAGGCATGCATACACACTAAACACACTGTGAGATTTTTGAGACATAGGATAGAGAGTGCAA
>JANZLH020000035.1:3261763-3274785 GCA_026770325.2 Erythroxylum fimbriatum | reverse complement strand
ATGTGGTGAACGCCAAAGACGCTTTGGAAGCCAAGATCAAGTGTAAGAAGAACCTTAAGGAATTGTATTTATATTGGGAAGGTGATCGTGACGAAGAGGCTATACTTGATGGTTTACAGCCTCACACAGAAATAGAAGTCATTTCAATCACTGGCTATGGAGGTACTAGCTTTCCAAATTGGTTAGGAGAGTCGTCATTCACCAAATTAGTCTCTTTGAACCTTAGGGGATGTAAGTACTGTTCCTCCCTGCCACCACTTGGGCAGGTATCATCTCTCAAGTATCTGGAAGTTAGAGGTTTTAATGAAGTGAGGATAATTGATTCTGATTTCTATGGTAGATGTGTCTCAGCAGTGAAGCCATTTCAATCTCTTGAGATCATATGCTTTGAAGGTATGCCTCAGTGGCAAGAGTGGAGACCTTATGGAAGGGAAGGAGAGAGTGAAGGTGGAGCCTTTCCTTGTCTCAAATTGCTACGTGTAATAAATTGTCCGAATTTAAAAGGCGCTCTACCGAGTCATCTTCCCTCTTTGGCGAAACTTGAGATTAGGAGTTGCCCGCAGCTTCAAAATTGTGTGCCACTTGCTCCCAACCTTTCTTCAATAGTATTAACTAACGGTTATGGGGCCCACTTCAGGAGTTCCAACTATCTCACAATTATGAACTTCCAAGAATCTGTTCTGGAAAAGATTGGGCAACTTGGCTCTTCTTTGGAAAAAATTACAATTGCAAAACATGAACCTCTCAAGTGCTTTCCATTAGAGTTGTTCCCTAAGTTAGAGAGTCTGAGAATTGAAGAATGCCCAAATTTTGAATCATTGTGTACACCCAATCAAGAATTTGTCTCTTTTGAATTTTTAACAGAGCTTATTCTCGAGGATTGTGCAAAACTGAAGTTTCTACCAGAACGTATGCATTCTCTTCTCCCTGCCCTTTTAGAGTTGGGAATGTCTAACTGCCCAGAAATTGAGACATTTCCAAGAGATGGTTTGCCTTTGAAACTAAAATCACTTGCTATCTATAATTGCAACAAACTAATTGTCGGGCGTATGCATTGGGATTTGCAGAAACTCACCTCTCTTACTTCCTTCAGTATTATGAATTATGAAGCAGAAGAAATGGAACACTTCCCGGAGGTGAACCTGCTGCCCTCTGTTCTTACTTCTCTTCATATTTATGACCTGCCAAATTTGAAATCTCTGAACTACGAAGGGCTTCAACTCTTTAATTCTCTTGAAAAGTTGATAATCCGGAATTGCTCTAGGCTCCAGTTGGTGTCAGATGAGGGTTTGCCCTCTACTCTTACTGACCTTGAAATCACTGATATTCAAAATTTGGACTTTCTGTTCAACAGAAGATTTCATGATCTCACCTCTCTTAGATATTTGAGTATTTCGGATTGCTCTAAGATTGCATCCCTACCAGAAGAAGCGCTCCCACCTAGTCTCGACACTCTTCATCTGAATAATTTGCATAATTTGAGGTCTGTGGAAGGACTTCACCACCTCACTTTCCTCGAAAACTTGACAATTCATAGGTGCCCTCATCTGAAAACCTTGCTAGAAGAGGGCTCGCCACCCTCCCTTTGTTATCTAGAAACTTGGGGGTGTCCTTTACTAAAGAAAAGGTATAGGAGAAAGAAGGGGAAGTATTGGGCCAAAATTTCACACATCCCAATCATTGATATAAGTTGATTGATGAAGCGTTATAAAGGTACTTATTGATAATAATTTGCATCCAAAGTATCTTGTTATTCTTAATGTTGAAATGCTTGAAGAAATAAATATAATATGCAGTTGAGCTATATTGCAGTGTTCTAGTGATTATATTTAAAATTTTAACCTTTGAAGAACTCCATCACCTTTTTTGGTTTGTGATTACTATTTCTTCAGCTGACTTTGCATACAAATTCTGATTAGATAAACCTTTCAGCTGTGAAGATTTCCTCCCCCTTATAATGTCATATGTTTATTGTACATTCACCTAATTAGTTGTCTTTTTATTGCTCAACGTAGTTCCTAGAGGAACCGAGGATGGCCTAGCAACTTTTGACATGTCAATTCCACATGTCAGCCTACAGAAACGTTGAGCTTGCTGTTATTGAAGTTGCAAACAAGAGAAACTGTGAGTGTTTAATACATAGACTTAGGTTCGTGTTTTTCTTTTTAATTGCAATGGTTATGTCTTACTTTTGTCTGAAAGAGAGATTAAAAAAAGGCTTAATCTTTATTGAAAGAGATCGGACCCAAGGGAGTGAGGAAGTAAAAATAAGTTTGGTGGAGAGCAAATGGAAGAGGTTTGACAGGGACTGGATCAGTGTATTGAAGAACTGAGAATGAGATTGGTGGGACTATCAACACATAAATATCGTATTGGTTCACTGGTGGACACTTCTTCTGTGATTGTTAAAATTTTCACTCGTGTGATTTTCGTTGTCTACTTTAGTCCCATGTCTGCAAGTTCAGTTTTGGTAAAGAAAATTACGAGAATTGAACATCTTATGGTACTAAACATGAATTATATGTGTAGGCACTATGTTTACGTGCACCTGATCATTAGCTCCATGCACTTACTGCCAGTAGAAGTTTCATCTGTTTCTCGGTTAGATTCCAGGAGGTGAAAAGTGCATGTAAAAGGAAAGTAAAAAGAGTGACAAAAACCAAACCCTATCAAATCCTCTGAACAAAGAGCTTCCTTGCTCAGACCTCTACAGAAAATAGGAAACAGAATGGTTCAATCATTTGTAGATGGAAAGATCAACTAAAATTCAGGAGATTGTAGTTGCTGGAGGTGGAATTGGAGACTTCGATATTATATTGCAGGAATGGTATTAAAAGTATAGTAATTGAGAAATCAGAGACCCTTGGAGCCCTTGGAGAAGCTATTATTATTATTACGTCGGCCCTCGCCCTCTGCTGCTGTCTCATACTTCATGACATACTGCTCTGTTCGATAGCAGCATTTTGTTGCTTACCATACTGCTTGTCAAAGACCAGGTTTCAAGAAAGAGAATCGAGAAATAGTGTTCTTTAGTTTCTTAGATCCAATAGTATTTAAACAGGTTAGGTATATGCTTAAACCAATCAAAATTACACTAAATTAGCATTTGTAAGTGTAATTTGGCATAAGCACGATGTAACCAACCTTGAGCTTTCATTTTCAGAACTAAGTGAAGAGTCTTCATTTTCAAAGATGATACCAACTTTGGCAGTTAATGTGCTCTCATATCCAGAGTTGCAAAAACAAAGCAGAACAAACATTTTACATTGATCATTCTTAATGAACACGACACGATTTGATTTCTGAGTATTAGCAATTCTTTCAAGATCTGCAATAAGTACATACTGCCATCGTTGTAATTTATTTGAAGTGATGGTAAGAGTAAGCAATAAAAAGGCCAATTTCCAGAGAAAATTATTCCAATCTCGTTAAAACATTAGATGAACAAATAAATTTAAAGTACAAGAAGCGCTGACGAGTCAAATGCATTAACAAATCTAACCACAGAGATAATGCAGTTATCAAAACATCAAAGGCACATAGAGATAACAATCAATGAATATGAAAAACTCTATGAACAAAGACAGCTCCTTTATGTATGGACTGAGCAGATGAAGTTCTCGATTAAGGCAGAGAAGAACAAACATATAGCCTAACAAGAGGGAGGTTAGAAGTAAATCAAACATTCCAAAGAACTGTGTGAATATCGGAGTGAAGAAGCTCATTGTATGCCATGGCAGGTGGAAGAGGGTTCACGATGGTGTCGATGCTAAATACTCTTTAAAGAAACTGCAAACATGAAGTAGAAACCCAGTTAGTCAACTACAAAGCCCATTAAATCAAAAGTAACGGGCAAAACACGAGAAGAATCTTCTCAGAGAAACTGAATAGGAAGAAGGAAAAAGAAGATGCAATGGGAATTGAGACAATAAGCAACAGATTATCAGAGAGTCAAAATGGCTGTAAGTATTATTCGAGTATGAACTATGTTGCACATAATTTGTAAACTGCCATAGATGACAGAACTACAATTCAGCAAAATGTGTTTGCAACAGTTTAATCAGCAAAGTACTAAACTTTCGGATCAGCTCTGTCTATAGAACCCGTAGTAGCAAGTTAAATACTGAGATATCAAACAAATTCAAGAAGCAAAAATGCGAAGTCTTAAACATGTCTTGCTTCCAACACTCGGTTTTCTTATCCATCTTGTACCTCGTTTCTTCACAGCTTTAGACCCAGTAGGCGTTTTCACTTCTTGAGTTCGTGCTCCTGCCTGAAACAAACAAAGAAGCAGCAGACTCTTAGAAAGAGCGATGTTCCTCAGAGCTTGAGGTTGTTCTTGAATCCCAAAGATGACGATGAAGATTAGAGGTGATGGTGTTGCTGAAGGAGGTTTGCAGGGGTAGACCGCTGTTAAAGGTACCATATTGGCTGGTGTTTTGCACCTGTCGGTTATGTTTACACGGACCCGATCAATGCTTTTTTGACCCAGTACATTGAATTAATCAATATCAACTCATCAGACACATGCAAGGAGTGTCTCTATTTGAGCTTTTCAGAAGCCAGAAGGCAACCCCCCAAGTCTTATAGTTCAGTAGTAGAGAAGGCTGAACGACCTCCTCACCTTCCCTCAGATTCCAAGTTCGCCAAATCCTTTGATTGTTTCAAACGGTTAAAATGGTGATAACTTTTCTTTTTTTGTCCTTAATTAGCAAGATGACTAATAAACTGAAAGAGATGACTCCAAAATCCTTTCTTAAACTCAACAAGTTATATATCGGTATCAAAAAGGTCTGTAAGAAACAAAAGCAACTAAAGAACTTATTTGTTTGAGGTGGATACAATATAATTGTTCGTGCAAATATACAAAATAAATATCCATCCCGCCACATTTACCAGTTGCAACTGGAACAAGCAGACTAACCATTTCCTATTTCTTGGTTTTGTCAAGAATCTCAACATATCTTTTAGGAACTGAATACTGCTCAAGTAAATACCGTGCAACATCATCAATTACACCACCTTGAATTAGAACCTCGAGACCTTTTTTTCCTGAAACCAAAAGTAAACAAAACAACAATTCAGAAGAGGATGATTAGATGGGGTACAGACGAAAGCATGAAAGAAAATTACAAATCGAACACAACTGCAACCAAAGCATTCCATAAAAGAAAGGACAGTAAACAAAAACAACACTAAGAAATCAATGTCAACTGCAGCATGACACAGGATTTGACAAAGATGTTAAGGCCTCTCCTTGAATGTTCCGTATATTCCAAAATTCCACGATAGATCTTAAAGGCTTGCCGAGAGTCAAGCGCCTACAAACGTATTATATCCTCAAAATTGGGCTTTAATTGCTTGTGCCTACTGGTTGCGAAAATTTATTGCTCAGGAGGACTACCGCAGATAGAGTTTATCCAAAAAATGAAAAACAAAGCAGGTTCCTAAACCCAAAACCATACAATTCATGAGACTATCGATACACCTTAGAGTTTTCTCGTACTTTCAGAGAAAGAACCTGAAACTATACTAATCAGGTCCTACAGTTCCTTTTGTCTTCAACATTTAAGATGGAGTTGCACCAGCTGCTAGCTAATCATTTAAATGTTTCTCAACAGACTACCACAACGATCAACAATGTAGCAGAAAAAGTACCTGGTAGGTCGGCTACAGATGTGCTGCATGCAAACTTTTTCTGCAGCTCTGATGCCAATGCTTCAGCATCTATCAAGAATGTCTCTAGTCCAGCCACTTTTGTTACCTTCTTGTTGCCCTGACGCCTTTCTGCCACTATCTGAACAGTTTTTATAGCCCCTTTACGAATAACTGACTCAGCTCCTCTGTTCACAACGTGGTGAGCTTGCATCCTACTAATGAATGTAGAGCCTAAATCCTTCTTATGAATCTCTGCTGGGTATGTTAATCCTTTCTTAATGGCTCCCTTGAACAAAGCATCACATAATGTTGGATCCAAAATCACAATGGACTTGTTTGTTGCCTTGACCAGATTTTCTTTCTCAGCATACTGAAAAACAATATCAGAGGCTTCGGATGCACTGTAATATTTCCCTGTGTCAGCTCCAACAGAAGCAAAAATGGGGTTGACATGTGCACTTGATTTATAAATCTCTGCCACCTCGAGCACCTTTTGTTGCCGATTTTCATTAGTAGATTGACCACCAGGCTGATCAGCCTTTTGTTCTTGCCTTCTTTCTGGCTTGAATGACAAATAGTCTGGATGACCACGGTTAATAGAGTATAACATGGTTTCCTTCTTATATTTGTCTTCCTTCACTGAGATCTGCGGAGGTTAGAATAAACATAAGATCTCAACAAGTACCAACAAAAGAATGATTCATCAGAACTTGGACAAACGAGGGTATATTCTTTACATCACAAATTCTTACAATGTGCCCTTGACTAATTTCCCATCAATGACTAAATCTTATCGGAAGGCTACTAACAGAAACGTTAATGTTGTATTCTGTCTATTAGAATTAGAACCTCAATTTTCAGATCTTCAAAAATATTGGACATATGAACGACATAATTCAACTAGGTTATAATTTTTACAATTAATACAATAACATACTGAAGGAGCCTCAACATGCATCCATCTTCTATTTTCCTCCGCAACATTCTCAACATAGTTAATACACTTGGATGTACGGTAAATCCTGGAGCAAGCTTGTCAATGTGTCATTACAATCATTTTTCCTGCTAACAAATTCTAAGTTCTCAAAATGCTAAATTAGAAAAAGAAATAATATCTACCAAAACATCATGATTAATTTCAAGCTGTCTATCCATCAATAACCAACACTACGTAGACTTTTTCTTTCAAATGGCATTCATGTGTTGCACGATTACAGAACCCACTGTGTCATCATGGGTGAAAATGGAAATAAGCTCACCAGTCCATTAGATGATTTTGCTTGTAACCACTTTGACAATTTCTTGTGTGATGATTTCTTTATATCTAGTGTTACACCTGAAGGCCTGCAAGGTAAGACATGATTTGACCTGCACCATATTTGAAGGAAATGAATTTTACAACCTCAAGCATAAATTAAACTTTGTCCATTATATATTGGCAATTAAACAGGCGGAATTGCAGTGAAGTACACAGAATAGAAACAAGCATCATAGAAGCCTATATTATTTTGGTCCAGAAAAGAAAAAATCAAGTTACATTGGGAAAATGTTTACCACTAAGCTTCCAGCATTTCCTCTAAATCCTAATGGGTAGAATGCATTGATACCCCCTATATAAACTTACCTTTGGAAGTATGATTTTATGATTAAAAGATCAAACATATGCACACAAATCAATTATGAGACTCGAAGTCAATGAAACAATGAATAAAGAGCATCACAAAATCTTACCATAAAGTACTTCCAGGCATTGGAAGATCTTTGTCCTTGACTGTTGTATGTAAGGCTTGTAAAAGGCATTTGTCCAAATGAGAATCAACATCCTCAACAGGTGACATATGCTGCTCATCTGCTATTGATTCAGCAGTATTAACATCATCCTTCATTCTCATATCACCCATGTCCGTTGTTACTTGTTGTACAACGTCATTAGTAGATTCAGTTTCTACCACTGAAGCAGGGTAAGGCTCTGATGCAATATCACCTGTATTAACTGATTCCCCAACTTCTTTGCTGCTAATACCATCGCTTTGATCATCTAACACATCAACGGCAATTTCTGATGAATCACAAGCTTGGACTGATGATGAACAGGCAGGATCCTCAAAGACAACATCTTCCAAGAACCCTGCATTTGGAACATAACGGCCCTCAACTGACTCCCTGCAAATAGTATCACGTATACAAACATGTGAAATTTGAATCAAAATTACAAATGTGCAACATGTTTCAGCTACCTACCAGAGGTAATCCCTGTAATAGTGAGTTATTCTCAAGGCTTTTCCTCGGAAACCAGCTTTCTGAGCTTCAGTGCTACTAATTGCTGTAGACCCAACCTGAAGAATATTAAGATTGACACAATTGTATATGTGGGAACATTACAATTATCAAAAACACTGGCACCAGAAATTCAATCGAGTCAACGAGAGGGAGAGGGAGAGGGAGAGGGAGAGGGAGAGGGAGAGGGAGAGAGAGAGAGATCAAGAAATACGTACTGCAATTGGTGCTGGATTTCCAGGAACCTTTACAGCCCATGGCTCCCCAGCAGGAAACGAAGGAAGACCCTCAGAAGGTATACTAATGCCAGGGAACATTAAATCTGCCCCGCTTAGGAGAAACCGAGAAACCTCACCCGCCTTCAAAATAAATGAAGGAAGTAGCTCAGGGACCTTCCAAAGAGCAAATACTGCATGAGAGAAATAACTGTTTATATCAGTTACAACAGAGTTATTATGGAAAAGTGCTACAGAAATCCTTTATTTTAAAATTCTCACTGCAGAGAACAATGTTAAATATCAAATATAGTTAAGAAAACTGACCGATTTATCATCTCATGCTCTTGACCTAATTCCAGAATAAGACAACAGATACTACAAGCAACAAAAAGAAGTAAACCTGAGAGCTCTTCTCATAACGGCTACATACACATACAAAGAATGTTTTGGCTTAAAAAACTGCTATCATGATTTTAACATCAGAGCTGCCTTTTATGTGAGAATATTATGATCTAGGTTCCTAAACAAGAAAATACTTGCACAACTGAGTTGAGACCATCACAAGCAGAATCTTGTACTCCATTAAAATTATTTAATTTCAGAAGGATAAATTACAATCTTCTCTTATCTCATCTAAAAGCTTAAGTCTAACATGTGGCATTACCTCATCTCCTAGTTTTAATCAGACCATGTCAAATACCACTTTGATGCGCCTATGCGACCCAAGAGAGACGATAAAGGAGGATAGACAAAAATAAATAAATAACAGCAGAATAAATTACTAACCAGTGGGAAAAATTTCAGAGCCACGCCCATCAACGTCGAAGAACATGGGAAAATCGCCTTCTATGCTATACACATGAACTCTATTCTGAAACTTTGAGACCGTTATCTCCGACTACCATCGCAAAAAGAAATATCGTCAGAAGTCCCACAATCCTCACGCAATAACAGAACTAGAAAAAATATTACGAAAGAGAATTCTATATCTAACAAATATCCAGAAACCAAACATTGCTCAAACTAAAGCAAACTATCTTTCTCTAACGACAAACCATCATTTGCACACTTGGAGAGATGGCTAAAAAAAGCGGTAAGTCAACAGAAAGAAAATTGAGAAGAGAAAAAAGAAGCAACCTTGGTAGGGAGCAAAACATCGAGATCGGCGTCGGAGGCGCGAGCAAACTTGTCTCTGAGGCTGCGTCTTAGCTTCTTCTTATCGGCTCCGGAGAGTCTCTGATGAGATTTTGCCTCAACTGCCTTCTTGAACATTTTCTTTTGCTGGATTTTTCCTGGAAAATGGAGTTCCAAGAACTGGAAGGTTCTTGAAGGTAAATAGTACTATTAGGAAGAGACACGATGGTTATCAGCTTTTGGGTTCACAGATGAACTTATTCAAATGCCATGTGTAAGCTGTTCCATGGCGTCGGATCCAAATCGCACTAGAAGAGGAGGCATAAGCCGGCCCATTGCCAGGCCCATTTTCCGGGTCGAATTTTGCTTTTTAATAGCAAAATGGTCATAAATGCCTAATATCTTACACCGTATAATAAATTAAAAAATAATAAATTTAAAACTATCTAAATTTTGTGACTTTTTAAATTTAGTTTCAATTTTTAAAAAAAATTAATGATTAATATTTTAAATTTTATATAAATTAAATTAAAATTTTATTTTTTACTAATAAACATATATTTATATAATATTTAATATATACGTCACATTAGTAAAAACAAAATTTTAAATTAATTCATACTAATTTTAATTTTAATTTTAAGATGTTGGTACAAAGATTATATTTGCATTTGCATTATCAGACACTTTCCTAATATAATTAATTAATATATCAAACAAATAATATACTATTATATATAATTAATTAATAGAAGATGGTAACTTAAATTTTATTATCAATAATGCGAGTAATTACAAAAACAAGTCACATGAGTTGTTGATGGTAAAATGAGATAACATGTAAATATAGCATCGAATCGAATTCATCTTATCATAAAGAAGTCTATAAATTGCTGAGAACAACATTGTTGGATTTTAATTATTTACAATAGCAAGTTTATCGATTGGTATTCTTAACATATGAAAAATATAAATATCACAGCAAATTCATAAGTTGTTGCTTGGAAAATTTTATGACAGGATTTGTTGGTGTTTACAGCATGTAGTGTTGCAATTTGTCATTAAGTATATATATATATATAGACACTAAGAACGAATGAGATGAACGATCACAAAATTTCATCCCACCGTTCATTTCATGAATAGCTGGATTGTTCCCCTTTTTACTTTTGGTCACGTTTGTGACTTAAATAGTCACAGCCGTGACTCTCATCTCATTATTTATTTTTTTCTTACGTTCTGTTCCTACATGCATGTTACCATCTACTAATAACGAATGTACAACCACGTTTTTCTACATGTTGTACTACCATGGTTGAATAAAATATGCAACATAATTTAAACAAATAGTAATAATTTTGAAGTTCCAAAATTTTAATCCGACACTTTTCAAAAAAAAATTCAACCTAACTTACAAGTCAAACTTCACATTCTGCTATTGACAGATGTTACTTAATATAACAATTCATTTACAATGAAAGCTTGTTATATAATAAAGGAGATTATAAAAAACTGATTAAAATAAGAAATTTGAAATGCCTCACGGGCGTGACATATCAAATCACTCCCATGAAAAGGTCTCGTGGGTGACTTAACACGTCACACCCGTGACATACAACCATTTTACAAGTATTGTTCTCACATGTGTAAGTCACGCCTATTACGTATCATCTCTTATATCATTCTCACAAGTATAAATCACGCCTGTTACATCGGATGAATATTTCAAGTCTTCCCTTCCTTTGTTTGGTTGTTGACAACATTAACTTGCTAATGTTGTAAAAGAAAATTAATTTCCCAACAAAAACGCTGCATAACATCACAAAACATAATTTTCCAACAAATACGCACCGATTTCAACAGACAATTTTTCAACAGATACGCCACAGATTTAAAGATGCAATGTTGTATTTTTTATAAGTTCAAATAGTTCAGTGTTAAACTAATTACTAGTTCAAAATAAAGAACAATAAATATTGTTTCAAAATCTATTGAATATTGTTTTTTCATTTTTTGTTTTTTATTTTTTTTTAAATATTAGAGAACGTGAAAGCGGATGAATTTTTCACTGAACTCACTGAAGGGCTCACTTATGTAGTGGGTTACAATGAAGATTCGAGACTTGTTTTGGTAAATTTTTAACTCCACTAATTATGTTTTTTTTTCCACTTTTTTCATTTTTCTAAATTGACTGAAATTATCAACAAGATTGTTTATATATATTTTTTTTTAAATTTCATTTTAGCATTTGTTACATCTTAAAAGCTTTATTATTCCTTTATTGCCATTGGTTCAAGATTTTTCGCCTTAAACAAGATTATCGAAAGTTGTGTTCACGAAAACTGTAAGTGACCATATATAATTTTTGATTGTACATCTATTTGAATTTTTATCCTTCTTAATTGATTATTAATCATATCAACATTCTATCTTTTGCTTCAATTTATGTAGATTCACACGCTTCATTTGCTTTACTTTGGAAATTGCCATATCAACCATGAGAAAACATTGTAAACAATTTGTACTTCTTTTTATGCAAGTATGTTGATTTCTTCCAAAACTCTATTGATACCCCATAAAAGTATATGCACTATTTTGTCAAAGAAACGCTATTGTATCTTTCCTCCGTTGTGAATTGATAGTTTTTCTTGAAATACCTTTAAATTAGATTTAAATTAGTCACTACATATAACCTTGTCATATGTTCTCTTATAATTTGTTATTATCTTGTCAGGTTTTTTCAAGTTTGCTTTAACTTTCATAAATGTATTTATATCAACATTGAAAATTATTACTGGCTATTGCCCGTCCCGACTTTACAAAGCTTTTGTAATCGACTCACCTTCTTTGTTCTCTTATCTATGGAAGGTAATACTGTTATTTATATGCTTAATTTTTTTTTATTTTATCTCACTTTTAACTTCTTCATGAAAAATACTCATTTTTTAGATTTTTTTTAACATACATGAGCCTATTACTGCTATTAACTTATAATTCAAATCTTGATTGCTAAGTAACTGTGGAATGTTGATTAATACAGGGTGTTCGACCATTTGTTGAATTTTCAACAATCACCGCGGCGGTTTCTTCATTAGACTTTGAAGAATCATTAGAATTCTATAATTTACGTAATCAGCCACAACCCTCTTTCTTTTGATTATCTGCCATGTTTTTGTTTTCCAAAAAGTGCTATAAATCTAACAACTCCAACAAGTCTTTCTTAACATTCCTAAAATTATACCGAAGCCCCTAGCTATAACGAGATCATTTATAAGTCAAATATGTGATTGCCACTTACTACTGATCCTGTGTCTATCATTTACCACCTCATCTCAAGTGACGTCACATGTCATTATGACATCAGTTTTAACCCAAGAGTTAAGTTGACCTCGGTGCATACTCGGTGCAGAATCTTGTTCGTATCATATACATATATGATGTAATCGCTTTTGGAGTTGAGTTGCAATCGAGCACAAATTCAAAGCATCGCGCGTTCTTCCCTTTGGGCATATATTCTTCCGAGGCAGTGCCATAAAAAAAAAAGGCCAAGAGTCGTCAAGTTCAGGAATTGTATACTTTCGTACGAACGAGAATCGACAAATCTTATAAAAGAGTTCATGTGATATATTTGATTATTTATATTAGCCTTTGTGTTTTTAATTCGTTCACCTTAGCCCCTGTGTTTTTTATTCTCATTCAAGATATCCCAATTAGTTATTTTCGGACAAATTTGCC
>JANZLH020000035.1:3211257-3251976 GCA_026770325.2 Erythroxylum fimbriatum | reverse complement strand
GATACCCGACGGGTATCCCCATACTCGCCCCCGTTCGGGTAATTTTATCGGGTACCCATCAGGTTCGGGTACAATTGCCATCCCTAATTAAACTGAACTGAAAATTTTTCTTTAAGTAAAGTTTTAATCGGAGAAATGAATAAAAGACTATTCATTAAAATAATAGTCATCATCTGTTATAAAAAAACCTAAAATTGTAATCACACGAAAAATGTGAAAAATGAGTTTTTTTTTTGGTTTTCAAGGAGGTGTCTTAGGAGGGTCCCAATTATAAGAAGGTACCTTTAAACCATTCACACCCAGACTAATTCCCACTCAAACCGGATAGGTCCCTTGCGAGAGACAAAACTCTAACCTCAAGTTTTAAATGGCTGCATACATGAGGACAGTTCGAACCTGCAACCTTATTTAAGCCAGGAGAGTCTCTTACCAACTCACTCTCGCCTTTAAAAGCAATGATATGTCATAATAGTAACCCCTCCAACATCATTAACTAAAAATTCAAGTACCATAACATTCAAAAAAGCAAATAGAAAATGCTACAGTTTTAGTCTAAAATAACTTTAATAGTTAATTGCTAGTAAAACATACTCATGATAACATGGGAAAACAAAAAGTAAATGAACAAGATTGAAGAAAGTGTACCTAGCTAAGAACTCCAACCTTACCCGCTCAAAGATGTAAGGACGAAATGTCGAAATGAACTAGTGAGCACATAAAAAGTTGAAGGCTTATATAAAGGAGTGAAGATCCTGGAGGTCACGCAAACCTAAGCGTCAAGACTCATTAGGAGGTCAGAATTTTAGATATGCTTACCCTATTCATTATGTTTACTTGTTCATTTTTGAGAGCACAGAATAATATATTTGACTAGGACAAGAATAACGAATGCAGGAGTTACTCGGAATCATTAGAAAGATCTAAAGAAGCGAACGCGGCTGCGGCGAGAACGGATCAAAACATTAATTGATTGCAAGTTAATTTTCTTACCTTGTTAAATGCTTAGAACATTTAATATATCGGTTCAAGAGATTGACCCCCAAAACAAAATGTTAATGTTATGTTGCCTAGTGAGTTATGATAACTATATAGTTATAGTATAGAAGAAGTTATATTTTAAACGAAACCTGACCTAAGACAAACGAGAGTATTGCGTGGATCACGTCTGTCCATCGTTTCTGCAATATCTACTGCTAAATTTGCTTGCGGTTCCCTTTTTGTTTTCTTAGATCAGGACTTGCCGCATCCAATTATAATTTACTAAACTTAATTTTAAGTTGATGTAAATAATGTTTTCATTATGATTATGAATAAAGTAATTAATCATAAAATAATTAATTAGTTTAATTATGATTATGAATAAAGTAATTAATCATAAGCATCAGACGAAAGTCAACTGATTGATATTCTACTAGAAAGTTACTTAATTGGTCGGTTAGATGTTCTTAAGTGAATCCCAAGGATGGATCTCATATTACTGAACACTAGAAGTGTTAGGCACATGCCACAAGACTGGTGAAGTAGACCTCTTTTAATTCCCGTAAAATTAAATTCTTCTCATGTGCTCATTTAAAAAAGTCACGATTGTCTATCTATTTTATCCTGTTCCTAACTTATCCTATGAATCTCAGTCATTCATTTATGCAGAGTCTCGCATAAATGGATAGTTGAGATTCATCAGACAGGATAAAAATAGGATAAAATTGACAGAGAATCTCCTCGGATCTTAACATCCAAGTTATACATCTTGTCCTAATGTATTGTTCTCTAATTTCTGCTTTAAGTGTTTCAACCTTCTCTAATCTTTTTTATCCATCCATTTATTAGTTCTTAGGAGAGAAAAAGATACCAATAAACTCTATAAGCTTCTAATTTTCTTACAGATAACCACATTGTATAGATAATTTGACGAGGGATTTGCAAGAAAACCTTTTCATGAAACCTTTGAAACTTAAGGTTTGAGTATTTTGCTTTATCATCTTTGTCACAGGAACGAGGATTATCTTGTTTGCTCTAAACATAAGTCAAATAAATTTGTCTAACCACATAAATTCATACGTTTTTGTTTTCTTAGTCTCTGTACGCAGTAACTTTCTAAGATGACCATACGCATTTATAAAGATATTAAGCATACTATAACATGTCAATGATACAATTAAATCTGCCTTCAATTGTTTGCTCTTATCATGTTCTATTTTCCCTTCTAGTCAAATCCTCATGACCTAGGGAACAGATTAAAGCTTAAATAATTGATCATTCTATGGGTGCAGTCCGATGGCTTTGCCACAGAGCAGAGCATTAGAAGGAATGTCATATTCATTTGCAAAGCTTTTCACTGAATTCCAGACCCTGAGATATAGTTGTTGCCCAAGATACTGCCTTTCCCATATCGCAGACCTCATGTTCCACATGCCCTGGTTGTCCAAGGAGATAAATATGGCGGACCACGAGTTTGGATATACCTGCAGTGAAATAAATAAACTAGCTATAGATTGATTGATGATCTGGAACTGATCAGGCTGCCGTAATGTGAGGAGATATTGTGAAATTAAATTGTAAGTGCATCTCACTTACCTGAACAGTGTGTCTGCTTATAGCATCATCTAGGTTGTAAGTTAGATTCTTGGCCGGTGACCATTTCCCGTAGCCAAAACTGCAGATGTTTGTGAGGTTAATTGTTGCTCTCATAAGACTCGCTAAAATTTGGATGCAACAGAACGTTGCTA
Organism: Erythroxylum fimbriatum; assembly: GCA_026770325.2. NCBI lineage: Eukaryota > Viridiplantae > Streptophyta > Magnoliopsida > Malpighiales > Erythroxylaceae > Erythroxylum > Erythroxylum fimbriatum. Next base: position 3,249,250 of record JANZLH020000035.1, on the reverse strand, counting down.
CTTACCCAACAACCCAGAAGTCATAACCATCGAGATGCCAGGATTGAATAGACTCTTCATTGTTCTGGAAAACAATTTGAATAAAATCATGGAGGTTGGTTGAGATAACTGAGGTTGCTAAATATGCAGGACCATCGGAGGGAACACTTTGGATGGAGTTCAGGGAAAAGACTCCCTGGATGTTGAAGTAATCAGCAAGTTTTAAAGGCGTATCAGGATTAATATAGGAAACCCTGTTAACGGCATAACGCTGCTTTCCATTGATTTGAGGTGCCGAATTGCCCAATACAAATGTTTTGGTGATTGCTATCTTTCCATAATGGAATGAGCCCTGGGGATTCGGCCTTGCTGCATTTGCTGTCAAATTCCGCCTTCAAGAAAAAAGAAAGATGAAAGAATGAACCAAATATCCAACAATTTGGACATATCTTAGTTTGGTGAAAGAATTGTACAAGGAGTTTCCAGTCTCTAAGATAACTAATCAACCATTGGCCAATACCTTATAGTTCTAGCTTGCATCATTGACCATTCTATTTGGTCAGCAGGAGCAACTGGCAGGGGTCCAGAGGCTGGGGCCTTAGAATTGGAGTAATGCAACAATGCAGATGTTGTAAGAACTTGGTTGGTAAAACGTGTTGAAGCAACAACGTAGTAATCTTTTGGAGCCTGATTTAGGGTAACTAAGACAGATACAGATTGGCCAACGTGCACTTCAAGAGAGTCATAAACATTCTGAATTGTGTGAGATCCTTCAACCTCCACTAACTTCATCGTATGGCCCTGAATCCTGAAGTTCAATGAGGTAGACAATCCTACATTGGAGATCCTGAACATGTAGGTTTTACCTGAACACGAGGAAGATGTTAGTAAAAAAAATTACAGAAACAGTTGGATAAAATGCTTCAAATCTTGAATATGAAATTATAAATTTGATATGAATTATAGCAATGACCTTGATCACCAGTGAAGGTAGTGTGACTCTGGCCATTAATTATGAGTCCATCTGGGAAGGGAAGAGATTTGCCAGAGTCCAGAGACACCTGTAATATCTGCAATATAATCACACTTTAAGGTGAATGCCAGTAATATCAAATGGAATGTTAAAGGGCTACACAGAACAAATGACTCTCCCGCCAAACAACAACGAAATAGCAGGATCAGATTTCTACTCAGGTTCTATCTGATAATTCTGATTCAAAAGATGGGTAAGCCTAACTAGGCATATTGGAATGGAAATAGCAACTAGTTCAAATTCCATATAGGTTTAATCATTGCATAGAATGTCGAATGCAAATAGTTCACAGCACAAAAGGCTTTTTCACAGTAAGGAACTAATGAAACACAGGCTCAAGGAAATAAATCAGTGTCTTTGATTGCCAGCTTATGCCATAACCCAGACAAAAAGCAGGCCTCGTGGCAATGCACATGATGAAGTTATGCTACAGCAGCTTTTACATTTGTAGAATTTGTTTCTTTTGTTTTCATGGCTTTTGAAGTGGCAGTGGAGTATAAAGCTCAAAAACATAACATAATATTGATGGCCTATATCAAATGTAATGCATCACATATTAATACAAAGACAATTATGGTGGATTAAGAAAAAAAAAAAGGAAAAGAAAATCATGAGCTAAAAGAATCTTCATTTCTTCTTACATTGTGGCTTGTTTTGTACCAATCACCAATTAGTAAAGTGAAATCTCCAGCAGGCAATTCATATGGAACTGGGATTTGAGGCCTTGCATAGATATTGATTGCTCCATATCCTCCAGCAGCTTTGTGGAATAGTGTGGAAGGGAAATAAGTGAAGGTTCCAATCTGATCCTTAACTTGGAACTGATAAGTGTAATTAGAGTTTGGGGGAATGGGACAATTGGTCCCCAGCACTCCATCTTGCCAAGAGTTCTTTCTTTGCTTAATGCCATTCCTAGTTGTAGCAGTATAATCGAAAGTTGTCTCAGTTAGAATGCAAATTCTAATTAGTCATCCGGCATTAGTACTTTCCACACAGTAAATTTGATTGATTAAAATAAAAGAAAAAAATTTCTGAACTTTCTCTAAAACTTTAAAGCATAGAACGCAGGAAATTGAGATAAAGCAAGAATCTCTAGACTCTTCTTCTAAGCTAGCTGCTAGAGAAACAACTTAGAGCAGCGACTTAAATTTAAGAGTTAATTTGTGAATCCATTTGTTACTTTTCCCATAACCAAAAAGAAAGAAGGAAGCTTTTACATTCTTAAAAGGTATATGAAATTAAAAATTTGCACGAATAGGGAGGAGTGTGTATCCACATCTTATTTCTATCCTCGAGCAACCAGTCACGCTGAAAACAAACAAAGGCCACGAACATAAGAAAGTGATGTGACAGAGAATAGGAACTTACCATGTTAAAAGGAAAGGTTGGTCCAGCTTGTTGATGAGATTGAGAATAATGTTGTTGTTTGTCACCACATCAAGCCTAGGACCAGGAAACTGCCCATTAATAAGAATCACCTGCACGGCAAAAAATCACAACTCTATTAGCTTCCAAGAGCCAGACTCTCCCCTAACACACGATCGAGATCAAACCTAACACCCAAACGAAAATGAATTACCTGTTGGCGCACACCAAGAGGAGAAATAAACCCATAAGTCACTGTCCAGGTATAGAACCTATATGGGTCATCTGCATTGGCTACATTAACACTTAAAGCCGCCAAAACTCCACAGAATAAGCACAAAAAGATTGTCACTTTTCCCATTTAGATCTGCAAAAGTGGAAACAGATCAAAGTCACTGAATTAGTAAGAAAACAAAACGAGAGGTCACTCTCATGGACTCACTCCAAGATCATGTAGAGAAAAGAGAATGAGAGGTGGCCGGACCTCTTTTCTTACCCCTCTGGGTGGCAATCAATGAAAGCAAGTGACTGGTTGGGCTTAAATAAGGACAAGGCGCGAAAACTACCTTCACTGGGTCAGTGTAAAATGCGAATGCTTCAGGTACAAGTACAAAATGGACAATGCTTACCACCTTATTAAAAAAAAAAAAGCTATTTCCTTTCTGACAAAAACATATCAATGCAATGTTCCTTTTATGGTTGGTTATAGAGATGAAGCTCAGCGCATTTCACGCGTTTCCGCGTTATGGTAATTGCCTACCGCCAAGTTGTTCCATGTCTTCTTTAGAAGGTGGAGCCTTAGCAGCTGTAATGCGGAAAATTTCTTTTTTCCCAACTTCACCCTCTGGCGGTGCTTGACTCTTAGATAGAAAAATTGAAAATAATGAGACGGGGTCCCATCATTTCCTTCAAATTTCAGTCTTCTTTTAGTCATGCACTGTTTTGGTTACTTCTCTCCCTTTATTTGCATTTTTTCTGTGGTTCTCTCAGCAGAGCCTCTGCTCTTGTCCTTTTTTGTTTTAAACCTTTTCTTTTTCTCCATTATAGGTTTCTACGACATTATCTGTTGCTTTCAATAGTTAAGCAGCTATCTCTGTTTTTACCAAAAATTAAAAACTTTGGGCTTTATTATGTTATAGGGATTGCTCTTTTCTTTGCAAATGCAGTGGTTTGGAATTAGGTAGCGAGTGCATTGATTGCGTCATTTATCCCTGCACATGGCGATCTGTCACCCAATCGTCATTTTCTCTTGTTCACAAAAACCTGAAAGTCTTTGGAAATAGTACACTAAGGGAAAAAAATCTCAAAAATTAATCCTACTAATTCAGTGACTTTGATCTGTTTCCAGGTACCAGCTTGGCTTCTTCTTCCTTGCATCTATGCTAATAAAACAATTTGCCCAAATCAAGTTCAGTTGCCATCATAGAAGGAGCCACATATTACATTCATTGTCCTAACAGTTCGGGGGAGACTTCGTCAGACCCAATCACTTGCATGGAGTAAACAACGAATATTTTGGGGTAATGTAACAATCCGCTATATATTCTTCATGCACAGGTCGGAAGGAAGGAGTGGAAGATTAGCAGAGAAGAAAATATAAAAGGAAAAGTAAAGATGGGCAGCCCACGCAACATGTCGGTGATGATGTTATGTGCTTTTCAGACGGACACCCGTAATGACAGTGAGTATTAACATGTGGGGTGACGGAGACATAATCATAAAGTATGTGAATGAGTATAAATGCGGGAGAAAAACTTGAAAGATGAGGCCGAGATAAGGAAAAAAATAATTCTGTTATAGTTATATTGTACACTAAGGGAAAAAAATCTCAACAATAAATCCTACCACTATAATTACCTTATGGTTATAATTAGGACTTTAAGAATATATTTACAGGAGTACTACTTAACAATTATGGAAAAAAAAATCTCATCGCTCCCCCTTAAGTTAAGGCATAGATGTCATGTATGTCTAACTTGTCAAAAAAAAAAAAAAATTTAGAACGCATGATTTGAAACTATTTTGGTAAGAATGTCAATCAATTGATTCTTAGACCGAATCGTGGACAACTTCACAATTTTTTTCATCCAACTTCTTCCTAATTAAGAACTTGTCAACCTCAACATGTTTTGTTCAATCATGTTGGACAGAATTGTGAGCTACATCACAAGCAGCTTTATAGTCATAATATAGACTAATAAGATGCTTTAGTAGATAGCCTAAATATTGTAAAAGTAGTATAAGTCACAAAGCTTCATAGAGTCCAAGTGTTATACCTCTGAATTTAGTTTCTGCACTTAAGCGGGGAGCAATCAAGTTTTGTCTTTTACTTTTCCATGTAACCAGGTACCACCCACAAATGTGAAGTAGACAAATGCTAATCGTCTATCTTCTATTGATCTAGCCCAATCAACATCTGCATACACATCTATACTTTGTTAATCTGTATTTTTAGTAAACAAATTCCTTGACTTGAAGTAGATTTTAGATACCTCAAAATTCTCATAATTGCTCTCGTATGATGTTCTCCAGAATTATACTTAAAGTGACTAACAATATTCAAAGCATAAGTAAGGTCAAGTCTTGCGAGAGCCAAATACATTAGCCTTCCAGCAAGCCTTGGTATCTTCCTTTATCAACTGGTATTTGGTTTGCTTCTACATATAATTTCAAGCCTTCCTCAACTGGTGTATCAACTGGTTAGCATGTTGACATATCAGTTTCTTATAATAAGTCCAATGCATATTGTCTTTAGGATAGAAAAATTCCTTTCTTTGATCTAGAAACTTTAATCCTAACGAAATATTTCAAGCAACCAAGATATTTCATTTCAAATTCTCTAGAAAAGTATTCTTGTAGTGTCTTCCTCTCTTCCGGATTATCTCCTGTCACCACCATGTCATCCATATGTACAATAAGAGCAGTGATTTTACATTGCATTTTTTTCAAGAATAAAGTGTGGTCAAAATTGTTTTGATGATATGCGAAAGTTATCATGGACTTTGGTAACCTTCTAAACCATGCTTTTGGAGACTACTTTAGCCTGTAAAATGATTTCTTCATTCTACAAACCTTTTTACTCTACCTTTCTACTACCATATAACCTAGTGGAAGCTCTATATAGATTTTTTAGACAAGTCACTATGAAAAAAGATATTCTTTACATCAAATTGTTGCAAAGGCCAATCCAAAGTTTGCAACTAGGGAAGACAATACTCTAACAATATTGATTTTAGCCATGGGAGCAAATGTCTTTGTATAATCAATACCGTATGTTTGGGTATACCCTTTTGCTACCAATCTTGCTTTGAACCTTTTAACTATGCCATCTGCATTATACTTTAAAATGTAAACCCATCGACATCTAACTGGCTTCTTTCCTGGTGGGCATTCCACAATCGCTCAAGTTTTATTTTTCTATAAAGAATTTGTTTCCTTATTCATTGCAACATATAATTGATTTACAAATAACCATTTTGATTCTGACAGCTTATTATTTGTCATATAATAACTCATGAGATGCTTAACTCTACTCGAAATTTCAGGTTTATATGTGGGCTAGTAATACCTCTATTAATACTTTCTTGTAGTTATTTTTTGGGTGGGTTTGGGTTAGAATTAGGATCATCCTCAGTAAATAATTGGTGTGGTATATTAGTGAGAGTCTTAACTTCTACACTTGATAGACCAACATCCTTCTCTTCAGTGGTACCTTCTTGGTCAATATCATTTGGTTTAATAGACCCTTCCTACTCCTCTTCATGTTCCAACTGATAATTAGCAACATCCCTAACATCATTACCATCTAAAAAATGAGTCACCTTCACACTGCCCCTAAAGTTCATAATCAAGAATCTAAATTTCCTTCTTGTACTTCCCCTAAAGCTCAAACTCAAAGAAATACATTGTTTGTCCATGAAAGACTACATCAATTGCGATGAACATACATTTAGTTGGAGGTTGATAACATCGGTACCCATTTTGGTTTGGCACATACACAAGAAAAACACATTATAGGAATCTGTTGGGTATCTCCCCAAATCCTAAATACTAGCTATGTAAGTTTTGCAAGGGTAGGGATTATTCTACTTACAAGTGGTGGCCCACTAAGTAAAGAGTTCTTTGATTTGCCCATAGGTGGTAGGTTTTGCTGGCTTATTGGAGAAGTCAATTTATGATAAGATAAAATAAGGTTTAACCTTTTTTTCTTGTGAGTTGTATTGTCACAAAAACCAGAACGGAGGAGGAGAAAAAGAAAGGTCTGCTCCAGTGTTTTGGCATGTGGGAAGGCAGCTATTTGGTGAGATAATCAAGAAGAAGTGGATCATCATCAACATGTATTCGGTGTTGGTATCTCTTGGGTTGCAAAGAGTACTAAATTGATTAGGGTTTTCAATTTGTTCTAGAACCTAGAGATAATTGTATTTGTCATTGAGATTATAGTGGATTGATTTTAGTTTGTGGAGCTTCGAACTGTGGTTTTTTTCCTAGTTAAGAGGGGTTTTTCACATAAATTATGAATGCATTGGTTTAGTTTCTTGCACTTTACTTCTCTTGCTATTATTGTTGTTGTGGTTCTGATAATTTTCCCTAACAAGTAGTATCAGAGTTGTAGTTGGAGGATCCTTTTGTAGGATAAATCACCACTTGTTTGATTTAGGGAGGAATTAGTGTGAGAAGAGAATGGGTGAAAATAGTGCTTTGAAATTTCACGTTCCCTTATTTGATGGGAAAATAAACTTTTGGGTGTGGAAGAGTACTATTAAGAACTTATTGATACAACAAGATTTAGATGCTGCTTTAGAAGCGGACAAACTGGCAAGTTTGAATGAGCCAAGTGGGTGTCGATGAAGAAGAAGGCGGTTAGTACGATTTGGTTGGCAATAGCTCCAAAGATCAAGTACATCTACTTGAGTGAGATGGATCTAAAAGCCTTGATGGATAAGGTCCAAATTATGCATGCCTCCAAATCGTTGACTAACATCTTGTGCTTGAGATGAGTTATGCCAGTCAAGGATGAAGGAGGGTACAACTTTGTAGGACCGCATTAATTTATTCAACCAATTAGTGGCCTAGTTGAAGAATGCGGATGAGAAGATCACCGATAAAAAACCAAGCTCTCTTGTTGTTGGCTTCATTACCCAAGTCCTGCAGACCCATTATCATGACGTTGCTTATTGGTAGGGAGAAGATTACGCTAGATAAAGCTATGACGGTATTGAGGGAGAATAAAAGGATGGTGACATATGTTGATGGAGGTTCTTCAGGCGATAGTGATCGAGCACTAGTTGTGAGGGAGCATGAGAGAGGAAGGAATCAAGAGAGAAGGGGAGATTGCTTAAGGAGTAGGTCGAAATCACGCCCGAAAGACTTTAGTAATGTGGAGTGTTACTATTGTAAGAAGAAGGGCCACATCCAAAGCTGCTGTATGAAGATGATGAAGAACTTGAAGAGTCTCCATTTGATGCAAAAGAAGAAGGGCAAGACTAAAGTAAATGATGATGGTGATTCCTTTAACGTGGTAATAGGTGATAGTGATGGTGATTTGTTATTGGCTACTCACGGTGAGGTGAAGGAGGGTTAAGAGAGTTGAGTGTTGGATTCGTTCGTGTTGATTCGTATTTGTAGAGACTAAGTCTTGCTCGATGCTTTGTGCCAAGATGGAGAGTATGGCCACATCAACATGGTGAGTGATAAAAAATTGAAGGTCTAAGGCATAGGGACTGTGAGGATGAATCTCGATGATGATGTATAACCCAAACCGTCTACAATGTGAGGTATGTGCCCAGTGCTCATGCTAACCTTATTTCCTTGGGTAAATTGACAAAGTATGAGGATAGATATGTTGGTAGTTGGAGGTAGTGCAAAGTGTACCGTGGTGCTTACTTAGTGATGAAAGGGAGAAAAGGCGACAACAACATTTGCTATGTGGAGGGCCATTGCATCCGGATGGACAAGGCTGTGAAGAACAAGGTCTGATTATCGGATGAGGTGGAGGTGTTTGGTGATTTGGGTTGAGGGAGGAATATGTTAGGTATCTCCCTAAATCCCAAATACTAGCTATGTGACTTTTGCAAGGGTGAGTTTTATTTGACTTTCAAGTGGTGGCCCACTAAGTAAAGAGTTCTTTGATTGACCTATAGGTGGTATGTTTTGCTAGCTTATTAGAGAAGCCAATTTATGATAAGATAAAATAAGGTTTATCTTTTTTCGCTCGCGAGTTGTATTGCCGTAAAAACCAAAATGGAGGTGGAGAAAAAGAGAGGTTTGCTATAGTGTTTTGGCATGTGGGAAGGCAGATGTTTGGTGAGATAACAAAAAAGAAGTGGATCATCATCGACAGGTATTCGGTGTTGGTATCTCTTGGGTTTGCAGAGAGTACTAAATTAATTAGGGTTTTCAATTTGTACTAGAACCTAAAGATAATTGTACTTGTCGTTAAGATTATTGTTGTTAGTTGCCGATTGTACTCTTGATTATTATAGTGGATTGATTTTAGTCCGTGGAGATCCGGACTATGGTTTTTCCCCTAATTAAGAGGGGTTTTCCACATAAATTGCGTGTATATTGATTTAGTTTCTTGTACTTTATTTCTCTTGATATTATTGTTGTTGTGGTTTTGGTAATTTTCCCCAACAAGATTGTGAAGCTAGCTTGTTGTGTTCGTGTTTACAAATATGCACAAATACTACACATCCAAAAATATGAGGAGGAAAATTTGGTATTGGTGGAGCAGCTACAACCTTAGTAAGGACTTAAAATGGTGTTTGAAATTCAGTAGAGCGGGAGGGAGTTCGATTAATCAAATATGTAGCGAAAGAGAGAGCTTCTTCCCAATAAGTCAATGGCATATAAGATTGAATTAATGAGGCACAAACAACTTCTAGAAATTGTCGTTTTTTTCTCTCTATTGTCCCATTTTGTTAGGATGTATCCACGCAAATAATTTGATTAATAATACCTTGTACTTCTAAATAATGTTTCAATTAAAAACTCTAACATTATCTACCATTATCACTGTGAAGAACTCAAACCTATGCATTGTAATGAGTTTGAATGATCTTATGAAATTTATAGAACAATAAATTCACTTCACTCTTGGATTTCATTAACCACAACCAATTCACCCCCATACAATTATCAATAAAAGTAACAAACTAACGAGACCCACCCAAAGTTGGAAATTTGGATGGACCCTATACATTAGAGTGAATAACCATAAAGGGCAAGAGACTCTTATTTAATACTGCTAAAATGAATTTTTGCAAGTTCACAAACATCACAATAAAAATTAGAGACATCAATTTTTTCAAACAAACTAGGAAATAATTTTTTGAGTTGCCGAAAAGATTCAAGCCCTAAATGTCAAAGCCATAACCAAAACTTAACTTTATTTTTCTCCACCTTTAAGTCATTTGCAACAAAAAATTGATGCAATTTGTCTAAACTCCTTGACATTAGGTCTAGCTAATATTTCCCTCTCCTAATACCATAATAAATTGTTTGCTTTGTTAGGATGTCCTTAAAGAGACAAACGTTAGGCTTAAAGATTACAATGCATGATAAGGCTATTGTGATTTGTGAAACATATAAGAGGTTATAATCTAAGGATGGAACAACCAAAATAGAATCTAAATTTAGGATATTAGTGAGAGTTAAAGACCCTTCCTTAACAATTGAGGCTTTGTGACCATTGCTAGTAGAAACAAATTTTTGTGAGAACTCTGTGTGTTCAATAAACTGTTTAGAATTTAAGGTCATATAATTATAACACCAGAATCAGCTATCCATGTACTATTAGAAATAGGTGCAAAACATTAGAAGTCTTACCACCATTATTTGTAGTTACTACTATTGCAGAAGTCTTCTCAATGACATCATCATTGATTTTGGTCTCAACAACAACAATAGTTGGAGTTTTCATGAAATTATTCTTTCAGGGTGCTCGATTATGGTCCCACCAATCTGGATATCATATAAGTTCATAGTAGCGATCTTAGTATGTCCAGTTTGGTTGCAATGAATGCATTTCTATGTAGACTTTTCACCACCAACGGTTGTCTTCTATTTGTTTCTAACCACTATAACAACTGCTTCAAGGTTTCCAAATTTTCCTTTCAATGTTTCAAAGTGTATTGCCTCTCATTGAATCAATGCATGACATTCTTCTAGAGTCATAATTGATTCCTTCCTTAGAATCTCTCCATAAACTTGTTCAAAAATATCATCTAAACTTGCTAGGAATATATGCACCCCTTAGTTATTTAATTGACTTTCAATATGCTTCAACATGCTAAAGATCCTTCATGAAAATTTTTTCCTAAAGATCTAGTTCTTGAAAGACTTCAATTAACTCTCCATAGTATTCAGAGAGAGGTCTTCCACTTTGTTTTGTAGTGAACACCTTTTGGTTCAGGGTGAAAAACTACAATTCATCACTTCCATCATTGAAGACTTTTGCTAATGTGCTCTAGATTTCATAGGCTGTGGGTAATCATAAGTATCGCTTCATAATCTCTGGACTTATAGACATCAACAACCATCTTTTAACTTTTTGATTTTTAGCATACCACTTCTTATACACATCTTCAGATTCTATAGGTGACTTTGATTTGCCACATATATAAGAGAGTTTCCCTCTTTTAGCGATATGCATCTCCATCAGTTGTGACCAAATATCATAATTTGATTAAGAAAGAATGATGTTTGTATTAAAAGCTCATTCAGATTGAACAACAATAGGAACAAAATTTTCATTCATCTTCAAAAAGTTTTGTATGCTCTGACACTAACTTGAAAGATGAGACAAAGAAGAAGGAAAAAATACTTCTGTTCATTTGTTACTTTCTCACAAACGTACTAGTTATAATGTACAATAAAGTAAGAAATCTCAGCAATTAATCCTACACCTTTAATTATCCTATATTTATAATTAGAACCTATAATTAGGAGTTTAAGAACAATTATAGAGAAAAATCTCAACAAAAAAGAAGTTGGAATCAAAAGCTTTATAACATATTAGCATTAGAATGACCTGTTGGGGTTGTAGTTGAAGTTGTCAAAAGTTTATGCAGTTAATAAATCCAATTATCTAGGACACGTGGGTAGAGTCTGACCATTTCTTTAGTGGGACACGTGGGTAGAGTCTGACCATTTCTTTAGCCACTTACCATGATATTAGGATCTGTAAATCATGGATTGTTTGTTTTTCAGTTTATCTTTTTGTAAGGCTTATATAAGCCAACTGCTTATGTTGAATAAAACATCTTTTTTCTGAGTTGAGTTTACAACAAAGTGGTATCAGAGCACTATCACGGGGCCTGATTATGAGAGAAAAGAAACCACAGTTTTCTTAAGAAGAGAAAGAGTAAGAAGAAAAGGAATTGAAGTATGGAAGCTGAAAATAATTTCGTTCAACCTGCAATTCCTAAGTTTGATGGCCACTATGATCATTGGTCTATGCTTATGGAAAATTTTCTTCGTTCAAAGGAGTATTGGAGTTTGGTGGAGACTGGAATCCTTGCTGTAGCAGAAGGAGTGGAGCTCACTGAAACACAACAAAAATCAATTACAGATCAGAAGTTGAAAGACTTGAAGGTCAAGAATTATTTGTTCCAAGCCATTGATCGAACCATTATGGAGACAATCCTCAACAGAGACTCTGCCAAGCATATCTGGGACTCTATGAAGCAGAAGTACCAGGGTTCCATAAGAGTCAACAGAGCACAGCTCCAAGCTCTTCGGAAGGAGTTTAAGGTTCTACATATGAGAGAGGGTGAGAGTGTTGATGCATACTTCGCTCGAACACTCATCATAGCAAACAAGATGAAGATTCATGGTGAAAACATACAGCAAGTGGTGATCATTGAAAAGATCTTGAGATCAATGAGCTCAAGATTCGACTATGTTGTGTGTTCAATTGAAGAGTCTAATAACACAGACACTTTAAGCATTGATGAGTTGCAGAGTAGCCTACTAGTACATGAGTAGAGGATGAATAGGCATGGAGCAGATGAGTAAGCATTAAAAGTGACCTATGATGATAAAATTGGTGGAAGAGGAGGCGGTCAAGGTCATGGAGCTTTTCGAGGAAGAGGCAGAGGAAGAGGCAGACAAGCATTCAACAAAGCTACAATTGAGTGTTATAAGTGTCATCAATTAGGACACTTTCAATACGAGTGTCCTAAATGGGAGAAGGAAGCAAACTACACTGAGCTTGAGGAGAAAGAAGAAATGCTACTGATGTCATATGTGGAGCTTAATCAATCAAGGAGAGAAGATGCCTGGTTCTTTGACTCAGGGTGCAGCAATCATATGTGTGCAAATAAGGAGTGGTTCTCAGATCTTGATGAGGAATTTCGGCAATATGTAAAGCTTGGGAATAATTCTAAGATGGCTGTATTGGGAAAAGGTAATATTAGGTTGCAAATTGCTGGAGTTCCTCAGGTAATCACTGATGTTTTCTAAATACTTGAGTTGAAAAATAATTTATTAAGTATTGGACAATTGCAAGAGAGAGGTGTAGCTATTTTGATACAACATGGAGTATGTAAAGTCTATCATCCTGAGAAAGGACTTATTATGCAAACAACAATGTCTGCAAACAGGATGTTCATATTGCTTGCAAGAATTCTGTCGAAAGTTCCCACATGTTTTCAAATAGCTCTCGAAGACAATACTCACCTTTGGCACTGCAGATATGGGCATCTAAGTTTTAAGGGTTTGAGAACATTACAATATAAGCAAATGGTGAGAGGGTTACCACAATTGAAGGCACCATCTAAAATATGCACCGATTGCATGGTAGGAAAGCAACACAGGGATGCAATTACAAAGAAGAGCTTATGGAGAGCATCACAAAGACTGCAGTTGGTACATGCCGACATCTGCGGACCCATCAAGCCAGTTTCAAATAGTAAGAAGAGGTATTTCATAAGCTTTATTGATGATTACAGTCGTAGATATGGATATATTTTCTTGCTGAAAAATCTATAACTTTTATTATCTTCAAGAACTATAAAAACCTTGTTGAGAAAGAGACGAGAGGTTTTATTTGTTGTCTGCGCACAAATAGGGGTGGAGAGTTCATCTCTCATGACTTTAATGTTTTTTTGCAAAGCTAATGGTATTAGCAGGCAACTCACTGCATCCTATACTCCCCAACAAAATGGAGTAGCTGAGCGCAAGAATAGGACAATCATGAACATGGTTAGAAGTATGTTATCAGAGAAGAAAGTTCCAAAGAATTTCTGGCCAGAAGCAGTAAATTGGGCAGCGCATGTGCTCAATAGAAGTCCTACATTAGTAGTGAAAGATATGACTCCTAAAGAGGCTTGGAGTGGTGTCAAACCCAATGTTGATTATTTTTTGGGTTTTTGGATGCATTGGTCATGTTCATGTGTCAGACAGTAAGAGAAAGAAGCTGGATGATAAGAGTTTTCAATGTCTGCTGCTAGGGATGAGTGAAGAGCCTAAAGCATATAGACTTTATGATCCAATGTCTAAGAAGATAGTTGTAAGCAGAGATGTAATTTTTGAAGAAAATGAGTGCTGGGATTGGGGAAGAAGTAATGAAGAAGCAAGAGTTGATATCCTTGAGTGGGGAGATAATAATGAAAATGAAAATAAACATGATCAAGGTGAAGAAGAATCTGAAGAAAATGTGGCAGCAGAAGCAGAAGGAGGAGATGTTAGCTTATCTTCAATTGAGTCACCTGGAGAGAATTCTCCAACATCTGAAGAAAGCTCACCAGAAGGGAGGAACAGAAGAGTGTCGTTCTAGATGGAAGATTATGTGAGTGGAGGAGAATTTTCAGAAGAAGAAGCCGCGCACAACAATTTGGTTCTGTTTACCTCAGCTTCAGATCCGACTACCTTTAAAGAAGCTATTTAGAGTTCCAAGTGGAAAGCTGCAATGGACGTAGAAATAAAAGAAATTGAAAAAAATGGGACTTGGGAGTTGACAGATTTACCTAAAGGAATGAAGAGGATTGGAGTTAAGTGGGTTTTCAGAACTAAGCTCAACGAAAATGGCGAGGTTAACAAGTGTAAGGCGAGTGGCAAAAGGGTATGCAAAGCAGCATGGCATAGATTATACCGAGGTGTTTGTGCCTGTGGCTAGGTGGGATACTATTTTTTTGGTACTTGCTTTAGCAGCTCGAAATAGTTGGAGTGTGTATCAACTTGATGTTAAAAGTGCTTTCCTGCATGGAGAGTTAAGTGAAGCAATGTTTGTTGAGCAACCGCAGGGTTATGAGAAGAAAGGTGAAGAGCATAAGGTGTACAAATTGAAGAAGGCATTGTATGGCCTTAAACAAGCCCCTCGTGCATGGTATAGCTGGATTGAAGCATATTTTGTCAAAGAAGGATTTGAGAGGTGCAACTGTGAACACACCTTATTCATAAAAACGGGAGATAAAGGTAACATTTTGATTGTTAGCTTATATGTTAATGATCTAATTTTTACTGGTAATGATGAGAATATGTTTGTTAAGTTCAAAAATTCTATGAAACTTGAATTTGATATGACTGATTTGGGAAAGATGAAATATTTTCTTGGTATGGAGGTTTTACAAAATCCTGAAGGTATTTATATTAGTCAAAGAAAGTATGCAAAAGATGTTTGGAAAGGTTTGGGATGGAGAAGACTAATAGTGTGAAGAATCCCATTGTTCTTGGTGTTAGGCAAATGAAGGATGAAGAAGGATCTAAGGTGATTGCTACCATGTACAAACAATTGGTTGGAAGTCTTATGTATCTAACTGTAACAAGGCCAGATTTGATGTATGTGGTGTCTCTCATTAGCAGGTTCATGGCAAGTCCAACTGAGTTACATTTGCAAGCTGCGAAAAGGGTGTTAAGATACTTGAAAGGTACTGTACATTTAGGAGACTTTTATCGAAAAGAAGGTAATGCAGAGTTGATGGCATATACGGGCAGTGATTATGCAGGAGATGTAGATGACAGGAAAAGTACTTCTGGTTATGTTTTTCTACTTAGTGAAGGAGCGGTGTCCTGGTCCTAAAAAAAACAGCCTATAGTTGCTTTGTCTACAACTGAAGCAGAGTTTGTGGCAGCTGTCTCTTGTGCTTGTCAAGTGGTGTGGATGAGGAGAGTATAGGAGAAGCTTGATCATTGTCAAGGCAAGTGTATCACTATGCTATGTGACAACAGCTCTACCATTAAGCTATCCAAGAATCCAGTCATGCATGGACACATCAAACATATTGATGTAAGGTTTCATTTCTTGCGTGATTTAACCACAGATGGAGTTGTTGAGCTGAAGCATTGTTTCACACAAGAACAAGTTGTAGAAAAGTGAATGGGTGTGTGTGTGGTACCACGACTGAACTAAAAGCATTACTGCAAATTAGTTTAGGGGAGGAATTGTTGGGGTTGGGGTTGTAGTTGAAGTTGTCAAAAGTTTATTCAGTTAATAAATCCTATTATTTAGGACACGTAGGTAGAATTTGACCATTTCTTTAGTAGGACATGTGGGTAGAGTCTGACCATTTCTTTAGCTACTTACCATGTTATTAGGATCTGTAAATCATGGATTGTTTGTTTTTCAGTTTATCTCTTTGTAAGGCTTATATAAGCCAACTGCTTATGTTGAATAAAATATCTTTTTTGAATTGAGTTTACAACAAGTGGTATCAGAGCACCATCACGGGGCCTGATTGTGAGAGAAAAGAAACCGCAGTTTCTTAAGAAGAGAAAGAGTGAGAAGAAAGGAAATTAAAGTATGGCAGCTGAAAATAATTTCGTTCAACCTGCAATTCCTAAGTTTGATGGCCACTATGATCATTCGTCCATGCTTATGACAAATTTTCTTTGTTCAAAGGAGTATTGGAGTTTGATGGAGACTGGAATCCCTGCTGCAACAGAAGGAGTGGAGCTCATTGAAACACAACAAAAATCAATTGTAGATCAAAAGCTGAAAGACTTGAAGGTCAAGAATTATTTATTCCAAGGCATTGATCGAACCATTATGGAGAAGATCCTCAACAGAGACACTGCCAAGCATATCTAGGACTCTATGAAGCAGAAGTGCCAGGGTTTCACAAGAGTTAAAAGAGCACAGCTCCAAGCTCTTATGAAGGAGTTTGAGGTTCTAAAGATGAGAGAGGGTGAGAATGTTAATGCATACTTCGCTTGAACACTCATCATAGCAAACAAGATGAAGATTCATGGTGAAAACATGCAGCAAGTGGTGATCATTGAAAAGATCTTGAGATCAATGAGCTCAAGATTCGACTATATTGTGTGTTCAATTGAAGAGTCTAATAACATAAACACTTTAACCATTGATGAGTTGCAGAGTAGCCTACTAGTACATGAGCAGAGGATGAACGAATATGGAGCAGATGTGCAAGCATTAAAAGTAACCTACGATGATAGAATTGGTGGAAGAGGAGGCGGTCAAGGTCGTGGAGCTTTTCGAGGAAGAGGCAGACAAGCATTCAACAAAGCTATAATTGAGTGTTATAAGTGTCATCAATTAGGACGCTTTCAATGTCCTAAATGGGAGAAGGAAGCAAACTACACTGAGCTTAAGGAGAAAGAAGAAATGATACTGATGTCATATGTGGAGCTTAATCAATCAAGGAGAGAAGATGTTTGGTTCCTTGACTCGGGGTGTAGCAATCATATGTATGCAAATAAGGAGTGGTTCTCAGGTCTTGATGAGGAATTCCGGCAATATGTAAAGCTTGGGAATAATTCCAAGATGGCTGTATTGGGAAAAGGTAATATTAGGTTGCAAATTGCTGGAGTTCCTTAGGTAATCACTGATGTTTTCTATATACCTGAGTTGAAAAATAACTTATTAAGTATTGGACAATTGCAAAAGAGAGGTGTAGCTATTTTGATACAACATGGAGTATGTAAAGTCTATCATCCTGAGAAAGGGCTTATTATGCAAACAACAATGTCTACAAACAGGATGTTCATATTGCTTGCAAGAATTCTGTCGAAAGTTCCCACTTTTTTTCAAATAGTTTTCGAAGACAATACTCACCTTTGGCACTGCAAATATAGGCATCTAAGTTTTAAGGGATTGAGAACATTGCAATATAAGCAATGGTGAGAGGGTTACCATAGTTGAAGGCACCATCTAAAATATGTACTAATTGCATGGTATGAAAGCAACACAAGAATGCAATTCCAAAGAAGAGCTTATGGAGAGCATCACAAAGACTGCAGTTGGTACATGTCGACATCTGCGGACCCATCAAGCCAGCTTCAAATAGTAAGAAGAGGTATTTCATAAGCTTTATTGATGATTACAGTCATAAGATATGGATATATTTTCTTGCTGAAAAATCTGAAGCTTCTATTATCTCCCAGAACTATAAAAACCTTGTTGAGAAAGAGACGGGAGGTTTTATTTGTTGTCTGCACACAGATAGGGGTGGAGAGTTCATCTCTCATGACTTTAATGTTTTTTGTAAAGCTAATGGTATTAGCAGGCAACTCACTGCATCCTATACTCCCCAACAAAATAGAGTAGCTGAGCGCAAGAACAGGACAATCATGAACATGGTTAGAAGTATGTTATCAGAGAAGAAAGCTCCAAAAAATTTCTGGCCAGAAGCAGTAAATTGGACAGCGCATGTGCTTAATAGAAGTCTTACATTGGCAGTGAAAGATATGACTCCTAAAGAGGCTTGGAGTGGTGTCAAACCCAATATTGATTATTTTCGAGTTTTTGGATGCATTGGCTATGTTCATGTGTCAGATAGTAAGAGAAAGAAGCTGGATGATAAGAGTTTTCATTGTGTGCTACTAGGGATGAGTGAAGAGTCTAAAGCATATAGACTTTATAATCCAACGTCCAAAAAGATAGTTGTAAGCAGATATGTAATTTTTTGAAGAAAATGAGTGTTGGGATTGGGGAAGAAGTAATGAAGAAGCAAGAGTTGATATTCTTGAATGGGGAGATAATAATGAAAATGAAAATAAACATGATCAAGGTGAAGAAGAATATGAAGAGAATGTCGCAACAGAAGAAGAGGGAGGAGATGTTAGCTTATCTTCAAGTGAGTCACTTGGAGAGAATTCTCCAACATCTGAAGAAAGCTCACCATAAGGGAGGAACAGAAGAGTACCGTTCTGTATGGAATATTATGTAAGTGGAGGAGAATTTTCAGAAGAAGAAGCTGCGCACAACAATTTGGTTCTGTTTACCTCAACTTCAGATCCGACTACCTTTAAAGAAGCTATTCAGAGTTCCAAGTGGAGAGCTGCAATGGACGTAGAAATAGAAGCAATTGAAAAAAATGGGACTTGGGAGTTGACAGATTTGCCTAAAGGAATGAAGAAGATTGGGGTTAAGTGGGTTTTCAGAACTAAGCTCAACGAAAATGGCGAGGTTGACAAGTGTAAGGCGAGATTGGTGGCAAAAGGGTATGCACAGAAGCATGGCATAGATTATACCGAGGTGTTTGCGCCTGTTGCTGGGTGGGATACTATTCAAATGGTACTTGTTGTAGCAGCTTGAAATAGTTGGAGTGTATATCAACTTGATGTCAAAAGGGCTTTCCTGCATAGAGAGTTAAGTGAAGCAGTGTTTTGTTGAGCAACCGCAGGGTTATGAGAAGAAAGGTGAAGAGCATAAGGTGTACAAATTGAAGAAGGTATTGTATGGCCTTAAACAAGCCCCTCATGTATGGTATAGCAGGATTGAAGCATATTTTGTCAAAGAAGGATTTTAGAGGTGCAACTGTGAACGCACCTTATTCATAAAAACAGGAGATAAAGGTAAAATTTTGATTGTTAGCTTATATGTTGATGATCTAATTTTTACTAGCAATGATGAGAATATGTTTGTTAAGTTCAAAAATTCTATGAAACTTGAATTTGATATGACTGATTTGGGAAAGATGGAATATTTTCTCGGTGTGGAGGTTTTACAAAATCCTGAAGGCATTTATATTAGTCAAAGAAAGTATGCAAAAGATGTTTTGGAAAGGTTTGGAATGGAGAAGAGTAATAGTGTGAAAAATCCCATTGTTCCTAGTGTTAGGCAAACGAAGGATGAAGAAGGATCCAAGGTGAATGCTACCAAGTACAAACAATTGGTTGTAAGTCTTATGTATCTAACTGTAACAAGGCCAGATTTGATGTATGTGGTGTCTCTCATTAGCAGGTTCATGGCAAGTCCAACTGAGTTACATTTGCAGGCTGCGAAAAGGGTACTAAGATACTTGAAAGGTACTGTAGATTTAGGAGTGTTTTATCGAAAAGAAGGTAATGGAGAGTTGATGGCATATACAGATAGTGATTATGCAGGAGATGTAGGTGACAGAAAAAGTACTTCTGGTTATGTATTTCTACTTAGTGAAGGAGCGGTGTCTTGGTCCTAAAAAAAACAGCCTATAGTTGCTCTGTCTACAACCGAAGCAGAGTTTGTGGCAGCTGCCTCTTGTGCTTGTCAAGTGGTGTGGATGAGGAGCGTATTGGAGAAGCTTGGTCATCGTCAAGGCAAGTGTACCACTATGCTATGTGACAACAGCTTTACCATTAAGCTATCCAAGAATCCAGTCATGCATGGGCGCAGTAAACACATTGATGTAAGGTTTCATTTCTTGCGTGATTTAACCAAAGATGGAGTTGCTGAGCTGAAGCACTGTGTCACACAAGAACAAGTTGCAGACATTATGACAAAACCACTGAAGCTGGATGTGTTCTTGAAGCTGCATGAGTCAATGGGTGTGTGTGCGGTACCACGATTAAACTGAAAGCATTACTGCAAATCAGTTTAAGGGAGGAATTGTTGGGGTTGTAGTTGAAGTTGTCAAAAGTTTATTCAGTTAATAAATCCAATTATCTAGGACACGTGGGTAGAGTCTGACCGTTTCTTTAGTGGACACGTGGGTAGAGTCTGACCATTTCTTTAGCCACTTACTATGATATTAGGATCTGTAAATCATGTATTGTTTTTTTTTTAGTTTATCTCTTTGTAAGGCTTATATAAGCCAACTGCTTATGTTGAATAAAACATCTTTTTCTGAGTTGAGTTTACAACATGACCAATGATGAATATTATGAATTATCATTTGCCATGAAAGTGAAAGCACTCATTTAAAGAGTATTCCCATCTAACTTTATCCACTTCCGGAAGGGCAACTTTGATGAATAGTTGATACTATATGTGACTTTCGTTATGTTATTTACTTATAGTTGAAACACATATGTGTGGCTTTTATCAAGATGATTACTTATAGTTGAAATGAATAGGCTAATTAAGGTGCTGGGGAAGCAACGTGGAGCATAAAACTTCATGTTTATGAAATTTTCTTTTGATTTGAAGCAAATATTTTGTATTACCTACGTGTCCACCAATTTTTGAACTCTGTCCCTCACGTTTCTACTTCCGTCCACCCTCAGCCCACGGCGAATTTAACAAGCCCATAGTATCAAACAATTGACTACTACTGCCGTGGGTTCAGATCTTCTGTCCCACTAACTCTGTCCCTATTCTGTCTCACAACAAAACGTCGACGTTTTCGTTTGATTTAAACCAGCTTCTACTTCGTCTGCGTCTCAGCTTCACGGTCATCTGAGCCGAGTCGATGCTTCCTCCTCTTTTTTATTTTGCTTCCCGCTTCACTTCTTCAATCTCACTTTCAACTCTTTCTTCTTGCTCTGTTCTTCGTCTTCTTCTTATGGCATCTGCTTCTTCACGAAAAGCTAAAATTTTATAGTATTTAGCGCCATCCTTAAAAGCTTTGCGATCAAGAATCCCGATAGGGCATCGAACGGGCCGGTCATCCTTTGCTTTCCTTAGGTAATTGCTTTTTCAGGTTCTCTACGAATTTTGTTGTGTGTTTGTTGTCGGTCCTTGCGAATCTGAAATTTCTGTTAGGGTTTATGCTTGCATAGCTGCTTTTAGGTTTTCATGTTGATGCTTGCATATCTGCTTTTAGGTTTCCTTAGGTAATTGCTTGCATATCATAGTTCAACATTAACATCTGCAAGTGCGCTCTCTGATTTTTAATGTTAAGAGTTAGAATTGTAGATTTTGAGAGCTAGACAGCCAACTGTTCTTAGGGACAACTTTTTTGTAGTTTTCTTTTCCGGTCCTTTCAAAATTCAAAAGTTAAACTTCTTTGGTTCTTTGATATTTTTACCTTTTCTCTCTCTCTCTCTCTTGCTCTGGAGGTCTTAAGAAAGAAGCAAAAGAGAAGGGGAGGATCCTGGTGAATTCTCAGGTTTCCTTTTGGTGCTTTTTTTTTTCAGTAGAGGAATGGAGACGACTGAGGAGTTAGTGCAGTTGTCGGAGTCAATGAAGCAGGCGGCATCGTTGCTCGCCGATGAAGATGTCGACGACAACTCCACCAGCTCTACTGATACTTCGCGTCGGAACTCTACTTTTCTCAATGTTGTTGCTCTAGGCAATATTGTGAGTTCCTCTCTAGAAGTTGAAACTGAAATTGAAATTCCAATTTTTTTTTTTATAGAACTTTTCTTGTTTGGAAAATAGCTAAGTTCTAGAACTTTTTTTGAGAGCACTTTGGTATTTTGGAACGCTGAAACTAGCTAAGTTCTAGAACTTACATGTGAGAATTTGGCAATAAGTAATTGACGTTTTTAGAAATCATTAGCTGTGGCAGATAGCTTGAATCTGCCCGCAACATTATTCCTATCGATTTTGCTTCTTGAATATCTCAGAAATTATACCAAGATTTCTCATACGTGTCATTCATTTTCCATCTCTTTTTGTTGTGTTTGAATTTGTTAGGGAGCCGGTAAATCTGCTTGCATTGAACAGTTTGATCGGACATTCAATTTTGGTGAGTTAGTCTGTGCTTTGTATTATTTGTTTTAAATAAGTCTTGTTTTTGGACTGCATTAAACTTAACTCTGCTTTGATTTTAATTTTGTTTCAAAACCAGCCAACTGGAGAAAACGGTGCTACTCGTGTTCCTATATGCATTGATTTAGTGCAGGACAGTTCTCTGAGCACCAAATCTGTTGTATTGCAGATCGATAATAAATCTCAGCAAGTTTCTGCAAGTTAGTTACTGCATTCTGTTATATCTTTTGTCAGTTTACTCTCCTCTTCTAAATTTTATGTTTGCCTTTTAGTTTGCCATGTTTCTTTGCATGGTTACAGTTCAATGGGAAAATAGCCTGTGAGGAGTTCTTATGTTGTCGGTCAATCTGGTCCAAATATGGCTAATCTGCTTAGATGAAATATTGTTGTTGCTAGTGTATAAATCGATAGGTAGCAGAAAATGCCAACTAACTAATTTGATTAGGAGCCATGTTGATCTTTGCTTTTAATATTCCTGCAACATGCAAGAGTTTGCACTTGTGTAATTGATACATGATACAACACTGATGGGGAAGTTAATGGAAATTGTAGATTTCTGACATCTGGTACATAGTTAAAGAAAAAAGATGTGAATGGACAGTGTTTTATCTATGTTATACTGTCTAATTGAATGTTGTGGCTGCGGTTGTTTTTTTTGTAGGTGCCTTACGGCATTCTTTACAGGATAGGCTAAGTAAGGTCTCCTCAAGTATGGTTAGGGATGAGATATATTTGAAACTACGCACAAGTACAGGTTGGTTCATGGTTGAAACTGTAAATGCTGCTTTTTCATATGCATTAAGATTCTAAAGGGAAGTCTGTTCAGAGCCTTGAAAATTGTGGTCAACTGATGCTTGATAGTCTACTTTGTTGTTCCTTCTTTTTGATAATTCAATCTACTTACTGACATGCCTTACCATTGTTTAAATGTTTTCCAGGACCTCCCCTGAAATTAATTGACTTACCTGGTCTGGATCAGCGGATAACTGAGGAATCTATGGTATGTTGTTCCTTCTTTTTATTACTCTATTGATATTACATCATAAATTCTTAATTTTGGAGGAAAAGTCTTGGCGCAACAGCGTGATTCCTTGACTCCTTATTGTGGGAGTCACACATATGACCACCTTTTAAAGTACTTATAATTTCCATTTTCCTTTATTTTGTTTGCTTTTGTTTTTTAGCCCTTTTAATGCTACAAATTTAATGAGAATCTTCTTATTAACTATATTCCTGAAGCTACTAAGAAGTTTGCAACTTGATGTTAAGAAATGCGAAGGAAGGCTATAATTATTATGTTTGTGATTCCCTTTGACCTACCTTCTAACATAATTTCACTTGAAGGACAAATTATGTAAGTTAAGTGGTGCAAGCCAAGCTTGGCTTCAAGTTTCTACTAGACTAATAATTGCATGTAAATAGATCACCTTAATTCAGTTGACCAATCTCTTGTACTTTTGCTTAATATGCCAACTGGTCCTTCTTCTTGTTTTAGGCAATATTAATAATCTTCTTATGCATTAAGGTTACAAGGGAGGTCACAAATAGTTCAAGGTGAACTTGCAAGGCTTGGGGAACAGATGGTTCAAAGCGCTGAGGGAACTAGAGCTATGGCATTGGAACTTTGTCGTGAATTTGAGGAAAAATTTATTCAACACATTACATCTGGTGAGGTAGGTTCGCTTTTGGGCATGCAAGTTCCGCTCTTTATGTATTTTAGTGCATAGATGTATTCCTCAATTAATGTGTGGCTAATTCTTGTGTTAGATGGGTATAATTTTCCAAATAACACATTATGGCTTGGATTATTTATACGGAGACACCCTATAATTTTAATTTAGCATGAGAGGTCCTTGTGGTTTACATTGCTTTCCAATCAGTTTCTTCTATAAGCTTGATGGCTAACAACATCCATAACTTTGATCAGAAGCCTGTTTCTTATATGATCTTCAGTGGCTAGGACTGCATTCCTTAAGAATTTTCTTGTTAAATTTTTGAAACAATATCTAGGAGGTGATTTTTCCCATAAAGGACATGGTTTTTGTTTATGTGTGTATATGTTAACTAAACCAACTGGTTATGGAAGTGGTTTCGATAGGAAATTGAAACCATTAGGATGTGTAAGGAGATATCTATGAACTTTATCCATGATTTACTCCTTTGACTTTGATTGCCATTGTGGGAATTCTTGTTTAATTTCCTGGTTATCTAATGATTCTCCTGTATATAATGCAGGGCGTAGGTTGGAAGATAATTTCTGCTTTTGGGGGAAATTTTCCAAATAGGATGAAACAACTTCCTTTAGACAGACATTTTGATATCAATAATGTCAAGAGGGTAATTCTGTCATTTTTATTTATGAGTTTTCTTGTTGTGGTCAATCTGATACTTGTTCTGAGAATTCTTTATCTTGGTTTCTTATTAATGTTCATCAGATTGTGTTAGAAGCAGATGGTTATCAACCATATCTGATATCTCCAGAAAAGGGTTTAAGGTCTCTAATAAAAGGCGTTCTAGATGTTGCAAAAGAGCCATCACGTCTTTGTGTTGATGAGGTAAACATTCTTTTGAAAGTTCGAGTAATATCTGGTTCCAAACTTACATTATTGTAACTGTATGTTCAAACGTGTTCACTATTTCTCCTTCATTATTTTTGCTTTTTGATGGTAAAGTTTTCTGATTGCTTTATCTTCAATATCCGTGCATCTTACGGAAATTTCTTTCTCTGCTTGTGGACTTCTGCCTGATTGGAGTCAGGCTCATCATGTTCTCCTTGAAATAGTTTCTGCTGCTGCAAATGCTACACCGGGTCTAGGAAGATACCCTCCTTTCAAGAGAGAAGTATGATAATTTATGGTTATATGCCATGCCATTTTACTTAATTTTGCTGTAATATGAGTACTTGTCACAAGTTCAGATTCTTTTCTTCCTGTGCTACATTTCTTTCCTCTTCAACCTTTGCAAGGTTGTGGCTGTTGCAACCGCTGCATTAGATGGTTTTAGAAATGAATCAAAGAAAATGGTTGTTGCACTAGTCGATATGGAAAGGGCATTTGTACCTCCCCAACACTTCATTCGTTTGGTGCAAAGAAGGTACTTTGACTGTGTTAGAGATATGCTACTAAGCAGCTGTTAGGGAGAGCATAAAATAATTTTTTGCACTTAAAATAGAGCAATGAAATGTTATGGTTGTGCCACTATTTTTATCATGCTTCTGCCCTCTTGTGTACCTTTGTTCTCTCTTCTCTGCTCTCTCTGTCTCTCACATACACACAACACATGCTATTGTGATCCTAGATATTCTTGTCATGACTTATTCCCAAAATCTCCATTATTGAAATATTGTTATCCTTTCTTTTATTTACATTAGGATGGAAAGACAGCGGCAAGAGGAAGAGGCCAAGAATCGATCAGCAAGAAAAGGACACGATCCTCAGCAAGGACTACTGAACAGGGTACGACTTTTATGAGTTAATTTTATAATGGAAGAGAAGTTTTGGCCAAAATGTTTAATTTCTGGTAACTATTTTCTGGCTTTTTAACTTTTTCATCTGATTTATTTTATGTATTCTTAGGCAACCAGTCCACAAATGATCAGTCAGCAAACAGATGGAAGCTTGAAATCAATGAAAGAGAAATCGGGTCAGACAGAGAAAGACACACAGGAGGCTTCTGGTCTGATGACTGCAGGTCCTGAAGGAGAGATTACTGCAGGTTTGATGAATGAATTGGTTCTATACTAAGCATCCAAATATTGAGAACATATACATTTTCAGGATTGTCTTAGTATTTCCAGAATTTGGGGCTGCTTAGTTTCAAATGAGTTTTCCTTAGATCCTGAAAAGTTTTTTACTGCTATTCTTGTTACTTTGAGTATGTATGGTCAAGGAACACTTATCCATTGCAGAATGTTCTCAGTAATACTGAGTCTGAACCTATGCATCCTGGTAGTTTTGGGTACTTTAATTTGTTTTGATTTTATTTTTCTCATCTCCAAATATTCAAAACTGGACAAACTTGTAATCAAAGGGCAGATGAAGATCTGTAGCTTATGATTTTCAAATGGCCCACGGGTTAAGGCTGTTAAAGTTGGTCAATTGACCACTGCTGGAGTGCCGTGGAAAGTTTTGATACTTATGAACATAAATAGAGATAATTTAATCTAAAGTTTTTGTCTTAGGAAGGATGTTTATCAAGTGATTTAAACTCAATGTGTACAAGGCTAATACTTGTATCATGCTCTATTCAAAGGTCATTGCACTCTGAATAGTTTGTTTTTATGTCAAGCAATACTCTCTAAACTCCCTTGGCATGATTGCTAAATCCAGCATTTCCCTATTGTTTGGCCACAAGGAAATGTGAAGTTCTTACGACTACTCTTCCTTAAACCTGCAATTTTCACTTAGTTGGTTAGAATTTGATAGATTTTGTTCTGTCATTGACAGGTTTTCTGTTGAAAAAAAGTGCGAAAATTGATGGATGGAGCCGACGATGGTTTGTTTTGAATCAAAAGACTGGAAAGGTTTTCTGAAAGTAAACTATATTTTGTGTAAATTATATCTACTTCATCAAGTTACTTGATCCTTTTATATCTTGCTTCTACTATACAGCTTGGTTACACAAAAAAGCAAGAAGAGAGACAATTTCGAGGTGTCATCATTTTGGAGGTATATATGACCATCACTTTTGTTTGGTATGTCAATTTGGTAAGGCAATATGTATTCGTCTTGTCATATCTAATCTGTTTGTTTCGCAGGAATGCAATCTTGAGGAAGTGTCAGAAGAGGAAGAACTTCCCTCAAAGAATTCAAAGGAAAAAAAGGCTAATGGACCAGATTCTAAGGCTCCCAGTCTTGTTTTCAAGTTAACAAGCAAGGTTTCTTATAAAACTATTTTGAAAGGTATTTGTTCGTTCTTTTGTCGTGGCTTCTCTCAGGTGATTTTTCCTTTTGCATGTTGTGAGATCCAACTATCTCTTGCAGCTCACAGTGCTGTAATTTTGAAAGCTGAGAGTATGGCTGATAAAGTTGAATGGACAAATAAATTATCAAAAATTGTTCAATATTCTAAAGGACAAGTGAGGGCTCCATCCCCAAAAGGAGGTCTAACCATGCGTCATAGTCTTTCCGATGGCTCTCTAGTATGTTTATCTAGTTTACTTCATTTGGAATATGCTTATATCTCCCTTTTAATGGTATCAATTGAATAACTGATTGCTAAAATTGTTCTATGTCAATGTGAATTCATCTCTGCAATTGTTGTTGGGTAATCACATTACAATTGATACTTTGCGAATGCAAATAAATAATATGTAGGTTAGCTTGCTGAATCTTAGACATTTACAATTTTGCATGACATATTTGCAGGATACAATGGTTAAAAGGCCTGTAGACACTGAAGAAGAACTCCGATGGATGTCACAAGAAGTGCGTGGATATGTTGAAGCAGTTTTGAATAGCTTGACAGCTAATGTCCCCAAAGTAAACTTTTTTTTTTTGCCATATGGTGCTTCTTGTCCTCATAGATGGCTCACCTTACAAACTCTCTCTAATTTATTTAATTGTTCGAACAGGCAGTTGTCCTCTGCCAAGTTGAGAAAGCTAAGGAAGAAATGCTAAATCATTTGTATAGCTCTATCAGGTTTGACTGAACAGTAACTGAGTTTGGTACTTTTTACCTCTTGAGGAGTTTTGGTATGTTTGGTTTTAGGCGATGTATATGTAGGGTTTTCTCCGTCCTGTGTTCTGTGTAATTTTGATGCTTTTAGGATTATTGCCCAAGAAAAATATTATAATCATTCAATTGAAATGGTTCTTATTGTAATCAGTTTCGTGTTTTAACTATTTATAGTGCCCGAAGCACAGCAAAGATTGAGGAGCTACTTCAAGAGGACCAGAACTTAAAGCGCAGGAGAGAGCGCTACCAGAAACAAGCCTCTCTCCTGTCTAAACTAACACTCCAACTCAACGTTCATGAGAATCAAGCTCCTCCTGCTGCTGCTGGTTACAGCTGGTCCAATGGTGTTGCAGGTATGAATTAAAACGCTTCTTCAAGAGTGTGTATGAATATTATGAATGGTTACTAGAAAATTCAAAATATCATAATAACTCAAAGTTCCGTGAATTTTCACGTGTGAACAAATATAAATGTGGTTAGGTCCCCACTTAGATTACCTCTCTTCTTTCTGGGGCAGTCTGCGTTACTAATGTAGAATGATCACAGAATCCAGAACTTAACGTCCATCATACTTCAGCCTTATGTCTTGCTGCTTAGATTATTTCGCCTTATCAGAGTTCATTTGGCATAAATTTGCTTAAAATAAAGTGGGCTGCATTAGTGAATTTTACCTCAAGTTCATCCTATTAGGTTGTCCTATCAGTGTCAAAAAGTTCAGCATACTCTTGTTCTGGTAGTAAGAGTATTTCGATTTCGACTTTGACATTGTAGTTTCTTATTGTAGCTTTCAACACTGATATTCATCCCTTCTTATGAAAAGTGATAGATATGATCATCATGAGATGTACACCATTTATCCCAAGTGCATATACCATTTTAAAAAAATAACGAATTCACGCTAACACGCAGAAACCAGCCCAAAGACAAATGGTCCATCAGGCGAAGACTGGAGATCAGCGTTTCGTTCTGCTGGAAACGGTCCCATCAACTCTGTTAACTCCTCTAGATCAAGATCAAATGGTCATAGCCGTCAAAACGGTGAACCCGCACAAAATGGGGACGTAAGCTCATTAAACTCCAGCACCCGTCGCACACCCAATCGGTCACCACCTCCGCCGCCACAATCTGGATCTTTGACCTACAAATAGTACCAAGGTTACACATCACCGCACCCTGGTTGTTCCAGTTATGGGCTTTGAATAGATTATTCTGATTTTTTATGAAGCCCATTTGCATCACTCATCTGACATTCCGAACCCTCATTTGACACTGAAGTGAGAGATACCGCTCGTGTGTATACTAAAACTACAGTTCCCGGCAAATTACGTTCATGCCTAGGACCAGACGTGATCAGAGAAATGGATTTCGGATGCGGCTTCCACTTCACCTCAATTTTATTCTAGTACCTTTTGCCTTATCTTCCTTACCTCATTCTGTAAGCTTTCAAGTCTATTTTGATTGTTACGTATTTCAGTGGCTTGATAATTTTGTAAAAATGTGGTTAAAGAGAGTGAGACATGAAGACATGATAGTAGCTGTATAATTAAATGTCCAATCCGCAGTTTTGTTCCCATGTTGCGCTTGCCCTTGCCCAAACAGATACTAGTTCTTTTACAGAAAATAAACCCGATGTAGCCGTCTATCAACTGCCAAGATCGTCATTGTGTCGGAGAAAGTCGCCAGGATAAAGATGCTTTCTCAATGGTAAACTTAGCAAGGCATTATTGTGAGGGGTTTGACTATGGACTAAAGGTAGACTTCTCTGGGATTATTCAAATTCAGACAGGTAATTCTTTACTAAGATTGACGTTTTGCCGGAGATTTTTAGTAGAAAATTTTATGTCAAAAGAAATTCTGTGGTGGGAGTCAGGGTTGAACTGAACCTACCTTGGCTCAAAATCAAGGTGAATAGATCAAGTCAGTTTAATTGAGCGAGTTGGTTAAAAGTCAATGGCTCAATCAAGCTAGAACCTTAATTAAACCTATTGCTATAAGGCTATTAGCAATGTAAATGCTAGTCCAACCTATAATAGCAATTTAGATGCTACTCCAACCTATTGCTTAGTCTAGATGCAATATAAATGCTAATCCAACCTATTGCTAAACCTAGAGGCAGCAATTACTTGGATGGTATTTTCATGTAATTTATTCTTTTCTTCGTTACAATATTAATAATAATGTACTAGCTTCACCTTCTATTTTAAATTAACGAACAATTATATTTCAATAGTAATATACATCATTTTAAATATGAAAAGTTTAAACTAATTGACTAAAGCGCACTAAGTTTGGGAGTAGTAATGTCACTTTGTGTCAAAAGGATATCATAAGTTGGTATATTTGCAAGCATCTAAAGTTAGCATTATAGATAAGAAGCATGGCTTCATCAAAATTATTATAGAATTTCTTCCTTCATTCTCATTCTCAGACTCTCACCTCCATACATCATTGACTTTCTTGAAGAATATTGGGATCATGAAGAACATTACAAAAGTGATGGGTTTAAGACCCTTTGGTTTTCTTCTCCTATTCAAAAACCCAGATGGGGAAAAACATTATGCAACTTTCATCTCTCTCTCCCAAGTATATGCACACCAGGAAACTGGACACAACTTCATATGGAACAAAAACTTATATTGCTAATATCAACATAACGATGCTACAGCTCAGTAGTAAGAACCAGGAAGAGCTCGTGCAACAAAATTTCCTGGACTTTTGTGTTTCTTCAACGCCATATAACATATAAATACTCTTCAATATATCAACTACCAGCCTAATGAAAGCCACAAACCCAAAAATTAGGCACACAAGAAATATCAATATGCTCTTATTCTCCATAGATGTCTGATTCTCCCTGATCATTTCAAGATTTGACCTGTGAATTGCCAGTTGTGATTAGTCATCAGAACAAGAATAGACACAACAGTGGAACGCAGAAAACTTTATTAACACTGTCTGGTCTGTTTTTCACCAACTATGCAAGGGAACAATAACATTTGTGAATGCAATAGATGTCAATTTGATAAAACCTATCCAAGTGTCATTGGAACATAAATACTTTGCACGACCAAAAGAACCCAATTGTGTACTGTATTCTCTCCTTATTACTGAAAAACTGCTTAATCAATATCCCAACAGATGTCACCAAAAGATTGTCTGATGATAAAATAAGAAGTACCTGAGAAGAAAGTTTTCCTTGAGGAGAGAATCTAACTCCCTTGAAACTGAATATTTCCAATTCACCAGATCACCAACATTCTTGGCCTGCCAAAAGGGAGATAAAGCATGAGAAAAAATTAGCAAAGTTAACAGAATATGACATAAACCAGGTAAGAAATCACATACCATAGCTTCCTGGCTTTTGTGTATGTTCTTTATATCTAATCCGATCTTCTCTATCAATACGTCATTGTCATGTAAATCACTGTCAAAATCCCTAAAAATGTTTCCATATCTGGAATTGACTTCGTCCAGGTATCGCTCCAGAACAGATAAACTCAAATCCACAGAACGAACTTTCTGCATCAGTACTTTAAGAACGGTGTCCCCAGGCATCCTCCCAGGTTGTTGATGGCGAATTTCTTCAACTGTATTAGGTACTTTACTAGTCAAGATTTCTGGTTTCGCTTTTGGGTTTTCTCCCAAAGAATCGGATTCCATTTCTTTGTACAAGTCTTGATAAATATCTCCATCCTGCCCAGATGTTGACTGAGATGATACTTGCTTCTGCTCATTGTTCCCTTCCTGAGGTGCAAACAAATTATCTGGAACAGATATCAAATCCTCTAACATACGTTCAACAGCATCCACTCCATAGACTTCGACAACGCTGAGTGTGCAGTAGAACTCGGAACCATAATGGGCCAAGAAATTCAGTTTTAGATATCGCACCCATTTTGGTTCCTGAAGAGTAAACCTCTGTGCTTGCTTTGCATTGGCTGCTGTGAAATTCCCAAGATTGATCCACACATCTGTTGGATAGATCAAGCTGCCACGAAGTTCAAAATCTTTTAAGTTAGAAGAGTGGTGTTCAAAATTTGCTATTTCAACTGAATCAACCAAGGTTTCTTCAGAGAGCTCAATCACAACAAATTTCTCATCCGCAGAGCAAGGATTTCGAAGGTACTTGTCCTTGTCTTTGCCCAATATATTTGACGCTCCCTTTGCTTCCTTGTTAAAAGCCAAAACCTTTGCTCCCTTTGAAGCCGAAGCATAATTGTAATCCTTACCCCCAGGCTCGACCCTATGAAATACACCAGCTTGACTTGCTCCAGATTTACTCTTAGAGCTCAGTGCTTTGTTCTTGAATTCATCAAGACCAGGAGGCGTAACACGAGACAGTCGTTCAGTTCTTGAAGGATTATTTTCAAAATTCACACTAGAACCAGAGTTGGCCTCAGGCTGCTCAACAGAAAAAACATCATTAGAGTTTCCTTCACCAGAAAGCGAACCATCATGTGATCCCTGGTCTTTAACACCTTCTGCAGGTGAATTATCACCAGGGTAGAAACAATCACTATTTTTTGGTGGGTTTTCCTCTACACAATTGGACTGTGTTTCACCCTCCAGCTTCTCGTCATTCAACGTTGATACGCCGACAGGAGGTATTATAGATCCATCTACATCAGAATAAAGATCAAGCAGCTTGTAAAGAATTATGAACACTACCATCAATTTCTTTTCTTTCTTCATCTGAAATAGACCTTGTCTCAACAGTACTCGAATTTGTTGGTAGCCCTTATTTTCATATTGGTCTAATAGCTCATAAAAATCTTCAAAATCACACCTTTTAGAAATTTTCATCACCATTTGTCTAAAATCATACTGTCACAAAAGTAGAAAAAAAAGAAACAAATTGTTTTTTTCTTGAATCAAACTTATGATCAAGAAGATAAGAGTAGAAAACATACCAACGTAAGTATCACCACCACTGATCAAAGAACTCGATAAGAAGATAATTCCCCACAAAACAAAGATCAGAGACAAGGAAATCAGACGCCAGCGATTCTTTCCGGTAACAGTCCTCTCTAAAGCTCTTCTTTGTTGAAGAGCTCTACGCGATCTCTGCATCGCCACATCAATCCGATCCCTTCCCTTTGATTAAACCCCAAACTGACGCACAAACCTTCAAATTCCAATACAAACGAGGGGTAAAAGAAGAATGGGGCTGACGAAGAAGAAGGACACGGCGTCGTAGGAAGCGAACGTAAGCGTTGGGTTCGTGTTCAAATTTTGATAAATCTCATCTGATGGCCGTTTCAAATATTATTTCCCTAACGGATCTCATATTTTGCTTTCTTTTTTCTTCGGAATTTGAATTTGGGTTGAAAACAATTAACTAATTAATACAAATTCATCAATCAAAAATATATTTATCCAAAAAACGATTCTAAAGATTATAACATTTACATGTTAATGAAGTATATTAGCGAATTTTAATTGATTATGATAAAATAAATATATAAATTCGCTTATTTAATGTTTTAAAAGTTCGGTTGATCTGTCTCAATGTTTAAGGTTTAAAATTTTAAAATTATATTGTCATAAAAAAAGATTATTAAATATAATTAGTTGATTAATTTTTAGTTACAAAAGTTATTAACGTGAATTAAACTGAAAAGATGAAACCGAATCAAAAAAATTAGACAATTTAAAATTTTAAAATTGGACCGATCAAATGAATTAATTTTATATTCATTGGTTTTTTTTTAAATAGTACCAGCTAGTATTAAACAAGATCCAACGTCAGTACAGTATAAATGAAAACAGGGGGACCAGAACTCCAATAGTGAGAGCCAAAAATAGAACCAGATGTCGAGACTAACATATGGGCAACCTGATTCGCTGACCTCTTAACATAAGAAACAACTATAGATCAAAAGTGATCTAACAAGCGGTTAATATCAGAAACCAAACCACCAAAATAGGAGCCATTGTGTTTGCCGCGAATTGCCGCAACCAATTCCAGGCAATCTAATGTTTTTAAAACTTGTTGCAAGTGGAACTTTCGAGAATGGCATTATTTGGGTAGATCTATAGATTACCACCTCACTCCTAAGCCAAGAAATCAAAATCCTAATTATTTATTTATTTATTAAAAAATTACTTATATGTTTTACTTGTAGGATGACTAGCCAGGGTACGCATGAGCTGGCAAATTGCTGTGAGTGACAGCTACGTGTACATTCCAAAGCCCCATCGACAAATCCCGCAGAAGCTAAGAACTTTTGACGTGTCATGGTCGGTAACGACTATTGCCAAAGTGGAGAGCGACGATTGGTTCAGATATCTAAAGATCGCGTCATCCCATTGGGTGCCTTTCCTTTGCCGCCAAAAATACCGACCCCCGCCCTTTTTTATGGCCTGGAATTCGCGAAAAGAGCACGCGTATGTCGCGTGGCGTTTTTGGTATAATTACGTAAGGATTAAGGACTTGTCTCTTTGTCTACTCCTCCTAATTAATTATGATTAAGTTAATTATATAAGTTTATTTTATTTATAGAGTAAGACTAGGGTAGGGCCTCCACTTTCTTCTTCCCGAAACAAAAAGTCTCTCTTTCTCTGTCGACGTCGCCGTTTTCGATCCAGGGTTTCTCAAAGCGCCATGTCCGGAAACTCCAGTTCTACTATTTATGTCGGTGAGTTTTCTTCTCGTCTTAATTGTATTTCTATACTTCCTTTTCTTTTTTATTTTTTACTTTGTGTTGGGAATTGTAACGGATTAGTATTACGGTTTTTGGTTTAACCCTGTTGTTGTTTTTGAAGGTAATTTGGATGAGAGGGTGAGCGATAGGGTATTGTACGATATACTGATACAAGCAGGGCGTGTGGTGGATTTGTACGTTCCTCGTGACAAGGAAACCGATAGGCCCAAAGGTTATGCTTTTGCACAGTACGAGTCGGAGGAGATCGCTGAGTACGCTGTGAAGCTTTTCTCTGGTCTCGTCACTCTCTATAATCGCACTCTAAAATTCGCGGTTTGATCTTGTTCCTTACGCTTGTTTGTTCTTCTCTTTGTTTATGGATTCTTAGAGTTGGGTATGGGTCGTTTGTGATTAATTCATATGCTATGCCCCATATATTCTGTTGGTGGGATAAACTTTTATTATGCTATTTCTGTAATTTCAGCTTTATTTCTAATGGAATTAGGGATGATGGTCATATTCATGTAACTTTATCTCTAAAAGAAAATTTTAGATTTGAATTATGGGGATGAGTGGAACCACCCCTTATGAGTAATTAAAGTGTGTGGGTTATTGGCATTTTAATGTTTCAAATTATCTTCTTTACTATACATTTGCTGTTTATCAGATTTCTGGGCAAGACAAAGCTCCTCAAAATTCTCAGAATGGAGTCGTGCCTGCACCAAACTCTTTAAAACAACCAAGATACCCTGTGCTGGTAAATGACAGGGATAACCGCCATCACTTGCAGTCCTCTTCATCAGCATGCAAGGTTTCAGCTAATCCTTCCAATTATTCTCCAGGTAATGCACCATAACCGTTTTCTGTTTTGTTTGATCTCCTCCTTATTTTGTTCCACATTCAAAATTCGCTATGTTGGGTTCTCTTAACTTCAGTATGTCTGAGGAATTTCTTCTTTGATTCATTGTCAGTTCCACCTGGTGTAACACACTATTCTAATGGATATGGTTCACCTTTCAATGGCTTCAATTGTGATAATGGTCGAAGAGTTTTTGGGTCCACTTTTGATACCATTAATCGTTCTAGGTCACGCCGACTGTGAGAGGAATAACTTATGTCATAATCTTCGTATTTATTCCTAGTTCAAAATATTAGGAGAGAAACTCCCATCTGTGGAATTGTTGTTTGTTCCTTTGTGCATCACTTAGGCAACCTAAGACTGCAGTTGTGAATATGTAAGATATTAGCGGAAGATACTTAGTTGTGTACTGTATTTCTGCACCAAGTAGTCAGTGATCTTACTTTTTTGTCCCTGTCACTAGAAACTGAATCCTAAGACGCCAGTAGTTGAACTCTTATCAATTGCTTTCTCAGTTCTCTTTTGTGGATTGTTTGGACATGTATTGTGAAAAAAACAAAACTTAAAGGCTGTTTACTGCAGTTTACAATGCTAGTTCTGATTCCAAATTATTGTTTGAGGTATGATTTTGCTTTTCTTTGAGGACTTTATATGCATGGTTTATTAATTTGACTGGCTTACACACCTACCATCTTGTTGCTTTTTTTAATTTCCCCTTCTGTTGGGGATTTGGATTTGCAATTGTTCTTTCCTATTTGGACATGAAAGGGAACTCAATTCCTGTGTATGGTATTATCTGAATAATTTCAACTTTCAAGCTGTTCTTTGAGGAGTGCTAAAATATTGTTTTGAGGACAAGGCTTGCACAAAATCTATGGTTGTACCTTCATTTTTGTGGGTCTGCATCTTGTTAAAGTAATTTTAGACATTGATGTTTAGGATACTTCCTGAGGTTATAGATTCTTCAATATGGAGGTTTTGCTGTATAACTGCAGTGAAAAATGAATGTTGCAACATCAATGTTATTATTTACTTGAGGATCATTCTTATATAAAATCTATCGCTACGTGTTCATCTTTTGTGGGTACCGCATCTTGTTTCAATAACTTTAGACACTGATGCTTAGGAAATTCATATGGGTATAGATTCTTCTAAATACAATGGTCGTGTAGAGGTTGCACTAAATTGAAATCTTATGCGAGTTATTGTCTCCTTGACAACTAAGAGATTGTATGGTTGACTTCCCGTTTTCTTCATCTGGTAGTTCTAGATACTGCAATTTATTAATTATGTTAAATAAGTTGGACCAACACGAAAGACAAATTTATGGAATTTGGCAAGAGATTGTTTCCCTGCATTTTCACTTCCATATTTTCAAATTTACTTAAAATTCTGGTCACATGGAATGTGATAGCGTGTATTTAAACACGACCGTGTAACAAATGGTTTGCCTGAAGCTTCTGAAACTATTGAACCTTCCTCTTGTACTTGCAAAGAAGAATTCCAGCCTGACGATGCTAAGTATTGAGGTGTTGGTTAGTCATCATAAATTGCAAATAATTTCTAAGTTTGATATTCTTGGTAAAGTGGTTACCAATATATGCTGGTAACTATTTTATACTGGCTTAAACTACAATGTATTGGTCTCAAAGGCCACCTGCATACATGTAAATACTTCCAGAAATTGTGAGTTATCTAATTTAGTATTGACCTGTATGTTTAATGGATACATGTAAAGGTGGAAGCCAAGATCCTCTGTAAAGGACCAAAAATGCCAATCTTCAACTGTTTTGACAGGCCTATAATTTGTTGCACAATTCAGCTTTTGGATGCTTGGGTTGCTCGGAGCGGTTCGTATTTTATACGGATTCAGCTTCCACGCTTCATCTACCTTGCATAAATAACCTAATTTGGGTGGGAATGAAATGGCTCTTCAGATCTCAACGTATTACAAGCTTTAACGTGTTGAGTCAGTATGGACTGACTGGATGAACTTGCAAGGAATGAAAATTTCAAGCTATTTTGCCCATTAACTAAAACTAAAGTGTCTTATAAAAGAACAAACACTGGATGGTAGATTTCCAGTTACTGAAATCTCAAGAAAATTAATTACCCAACAAGAAACAAATAATATCTCCTAGAAAGTAAAGATCTGAAGAAGAATCATGCCATCCAAGAAGATTATGAGGATTGTTGTCTTGAAACTCTCCAAAAGTAGCTCAAACATTGAAAAAGAGGTGGAAGTAGGCTGATCAAAATAATCCATGATAGATATGTATGCATCATTACAATTCTATACCAAATTTAGTTTCAATCCCATCACATTTTTTTAAATAAAGTGAAGCCAAAGAAAAAAAAATCATAATTGGGCCATTTTAAGGAATAAATCAACATTTATTACTTATTCGAATCCTTTGTAAATACTAATAGAGCTCCTCGAACAGAAATTACAGCAGTATTGCCACTTATATATTATTGATATTTAAAGCTCATTGCGATAGCTGTTGCTTCCAAATTGAGTGGAGTATTGCAATGGAGAGTAAAGGGCAGAGAAGTGTTGTAGTGTCCCTGGCGATAGTGATGCTACTCTCAACTTTGTCTATGTCTGTTCCACAAAC
>JANZLH020000035.1:3197623-3208700 GCA_026770325.2 Erythroxylum fimbriatum | reverse complement strand
GCAAAAAGTTAATATATAACAGTTCAAAAATGTTACAAATAGCTAATTAATAACATTTATAAAATATAATATAAAATTATTTGTAGCTATCAATAAATGCTATAATAAACTCAACAATAGCATTCTATCAATGTCATGGAAAACTTATCTATAACATTTTTAAAATGTTACAAAATTCATAAAACACTGATATTTGTTGTTGAATGTGTGTGCGTGCATAACCAGCTTACGAATGGCAATCACAAGGCTAAAACATTGTTCTCAAAAGATTAAAATGGCAATTTAGGTTTAAAATGCAAATATAATTACTGGAACATTGCAAGGGGACTCAATTTTATTTTAAACATTCTGAAAAAATGATGGTAAATTAATAAGATGTTTTGGAAATTAACTGACGATACTTTGATTCAAGCCAAAATAAACTTTTTAATTGGAATTCAATTTTTTTTCCTTTTCAACTTAACCATAAAAATTTTAAGAAATTATTATTGAGTTCTTAAAGGTTAGTTCTTTCGAATTATCTCCTTTGAATATATAATTTTAAGTGCAAAATAAGTTTTTAACTTATTAGAAAAAAAAATCTAAGCTTAATATCATATTTTTTTCCCCTATATTTAGTGTTTGATGATCAAATTAATAAAAAATAAAAAGAAGAACATAATATTATTATGAAAGATTAAAAATGTTTAATGATCAAATTAGTAAAAAGTAAAGAAAAGAAAGTAATGAAGGATTAAAAATGAACTTATTTGTTACGACTTGAACGAGCAAGTGATCGGTAAGTAAAACTCGAAAGTTGAAGCCCTCATATCAAATGTAAGTGTGGCTATTGCCTATTAGTGACAAAAATAAATACAAAATTTCAAAAATAAATGACGACATAGGCACGGGTAAGTACAAATAGCTGCTACGAAGATGGTGATAGTTGACTTTGAAATACAGAGTTGAGGGAAGTAAGACTTTGTTCACGCGATGACACCTAATAACATGCTCATACAATATACAGTTTATACTAGTATAAACAAGTATATATAATGAATGACAAATCACTTGCAATATACAATAAATCGTTGAAAAAGAATATCTATAAGACCTTAGTTTTCAAGTGTTAATTCCCACAATACACAAATCGAATGACTGCGAGGAGTTAAGCATCACCAACAGCCTTGCTGTATACCTATACTCATATAGTCATAAGACTTTCTTAGTCCAAAAGGATTGTAAGAAACCAAGCATCAGACTAGCCTTTACTCAATATGTCTAAATTCACAATCACATTAATAATATACATATTAAATAAGGACTCGATCGGGAGCCAAGTATTAACCAGGATCGGTCTATATCATATCTCAACTTCATATCACAATCATCTCTCATAATCAAACAAGTGTGCACCTAATCCTGATGAATACTCATTAGGTGGCATGTCCCATAGATTTTTTCCCCTCCTCCATAATCACATTCAAACACATTCACGTACAAACCAAATATCAATCATGCAATTTCTCAAACGAGTGCTCAATCATGCGGGGACAATCATAAATGCATACAATATGCTATAGGTACACAAACTCATATTCATATACTTAGTTATCAGTGGTATTATTCACATAGGCATCATGATAACGACTACTCAATCCTAGCTTAACATGTCATCAATCATATTAATCTAGAACCATACTTAATAGAGGGTATGAATTCGATATTGGTAAATAGAAATGTACTTGTTAGTCTAAACCTTGCTATGTGGAATCCCACTCCTACTATATATAACTATAAAATAGGAAAGGAAATCTCCTGATTAGTATCATTTACAAGTTGATAGGCTCAATTAACAGACTTATTAGGTATGGTAATATGGTCCATTATGCAATTCAGCCCTTGATTTTATTCTTGTCAAAACTTTATGTAATTTTTAGTATACAAACGTTAAGAATTTTGCTATAATTCTTAAGAAAAAAAATGATCAACACAATTTATAGGAATTTTTGAAAAATTTTGAAATAAAATTCGTCATTTTTAGCTTAAGGCTTCTGAATTAATGATTTTGACGATAACAATCAATAATATTTAGTTACATTTCAAAATTAAATTTATTTAACTGAATTATCTCATTTATCCAAAAGCTAATAACACAAAAATAGTTATATAACTTAGTTATCTGTTTAAATGAGAAGATAATCGTCTGACAACTTCCACTTTACAGGAACCAACTTAACAAGCTCATTAAACCAGTCAGAAACAGTTCCACAAAATCTATAATAGATAGTTCCTATCATTTCTGCATCGACGAAGGAACATGTATTCATCCAATTCGACAGTTGGATTCAAGACACAATAAAAAAATCTATCCAAACATCTGGACATTTGAAGATACTATAACATATGATATGGAAGACGTTTTAACATATTCAAAGTCGATTCAGTTAGTTAGTTTAAAGCAACGACTAGTATATGTGAAGTAGATTTCAAAAGGATCATTAAAGAGAATTTCTATTTAAGAAAGAGCTGTTACATCCACTTACCACCAGACTTTGGAAATATATCAATAACAGCTATACCTAAACTCAAAAGCCATATCGTTATCCACCCTCTGTGCTTTAGAAAGTAAAAACATTCTATTGAGATAAATTGTCCATTGTAGCTCATATTGAACAAATCCTATTTTCAATTGTTGAGAGCTTGTAGAGGCTGGTCAAATATTACTAGTGTGGAAGGTTGAAGAACTTTATAAAAGATGTACTTGTGAGCTTAATTGGAGCAGCTCATCAAATCAATATTTGGAGATTTTAGTGAAACACTTAAGTGAGATACTTAGGGACTGGATGTAGGCTTTATTATAAGCCGGACTAGTATAAATTGACTGTGTCATTCTTTCTCTTTCCCTAGCTTTTAAATTTTCGTACTATAGCTATTGTTTTCAAATTGCAAGGCGCTCCTTTCATTTTAAATTTTAACAACCACTTATCTTTAGTATAGATTGAAAGTAACTTAGAGAAAATTTTCAAGTCACATATAATTCACCTCCCTCTTGCATGTGTTTGCTTTATCAGTCACAACATTTTCTCTTCCGACTAAAATATTCTTTCAATTGTCGGGATATTCCTCCAATGACTAGAATATTTTTCAGTATCAGAATATTCAATGATATTTCTACCAAATGAAAGTTTTTGATGAATAAAACAACTTTCATAAGTGCAAGAAACTCATATTCTCAATCAATCTCAAAGAATTGAAGAAAATTATTTCAGTCCTAACCTCTATTTTTGTCAATCGGTGTCAATTTAAGCGGTGACCGACTACAAGATTATAAGAATTTTGCTCTTGACATCAAGGGGAATCTAATGGTAGTAGTGGTGGTGGTGGGCAACACTCACCGAAGACGACAAATCAAAGATTTGAGGTTTTTTAATTTTTCTTCTTAATTTTTGTGATCATTTTGATGTTTTTATTTGGGTAAAATGATTATAGTTTTGTCAAACTCGAAGAGAGAATTTGATTAATATATATGATTGATCGGTTGGAGTCGTCACCATTGAAGAATCGAAGAAGTGGATGGTTATCTAAATATACGTGTTTGATATAAAATTAAACAAAGTTAATAATTATGTTGATGAACCTTGTTTATCACAGTTATAGATGCTTCTATAAATATGCATGTTAAGACGAAAACAACTTATTCTATATTTATTAGCAATTAAAAATAACAAGTGGCGATCAAATTAAAATTCAACTTGGCAAATTAGAACTAACGAATTTATTAATGTTCTTATAGAAATCCAAGTTTAGGAAGTTCAAGAAACAATTATTATATGCTTTAAAAATAACAAGCATTTTAACTTTTTGATGCAGATGTTATTATACTATATTTACCATTTTATTGACAATATTTATGAAGTTATATACCTATTTTTATCCCTAAACTGCGTCAATTGATATATAATAACGAAAGAATTGGAATAAAAAATGAAGATATGAATAAAAAGTGGGAATCGAAATAATAATGAAATTACTAATTATACTTCTTTGGTATGAAATTAAACAAAGTTAATAATTATGTTATTATTTAGTATCAAATATTAAGAGTGATAATAATAAGTTATGTTTATTTATTTTGTAAATAATTAATTAAATTATTGTATATTTTATAAAATTTAAATGATTTATAAAATTATTAATTTTTAAATAATTATAAATGACTTTTTTGATAAGAATACAAGTATGAAACAAAGAAAAATAAATTATTAAATAAATTAATATAAAATATCATAATATATAATTTTAATGATAATATTACGATAAGAATTAATATCTTGATAATATGTGATAATATTCTAATAATATTTCTTATCTCTCTTACTCTTAAATTTAATTATAATTTATATCTACACTCTCTTTAGAAATAAAAGTCTAATATTATCTGGAAGTTTTGTCATTTTTTATTTTTTATTTTTATTAATTAAACAAATAGAAACTGGATTCTCGTGCTTTATCTCTTTAAACAATAACTAAAAGTCAAAGTATTAACTGCACATGTAGGTGTACATATCCTGCGTATCTTTATTAGTATATAGTCTTTCAATGTCCATAGCACAATTTCAGGCTTAGATATAACTTTTAACGTTGAACAGGTTGTATAGACTTAGGTTTTGTGAATAAGAAAAGTAGAACAACCTTGCCTATTTTAATAAAAAGACAAACGAACAAAGTTATGTATAAAACAAATGAATGTTCCGGACTGCAAGCAAATCTTGATAATGTGTATCTTAAAGTTAATCTCGATTTTCTAGAAGGTCAGTCGATGATGCAGGGACGGAGGTAGGTGAGCTAGTGGTGCACTAGGTCTCCCACTTTTAACATTATTAAATAATTATATATATATACATGTGTATATATATATATATATATTAGGACGGAGTTATTTAGATGTTAGTGACACACTGAGCTTCTCAAAATTTAAAAAATTAAATATTTAAATTCTTTTATCTTAAATTTCT
Organism: Erythroxylum fimbriatum; assembly: GCA_026770325.2. Lineage (NCBI taxonomy): Eukaryota > Viridiplantae > Streptophyta > Magnoliopsida > Malpighiales > Erythroxylaceae > Erythroxylum > Erythroxylum fimbriatum. The sequence continues at coordinate 3,203,703 of JANZLH020000035.1, read as the reverse complement.
GACTCCGTCGCTGCAACGATGAGTTATTATTATTATTTTTTGATATAGACGATGATGAGTTATTTTATGATGTGCAAATCAACGGGAATCTTTGGTGACGATTTTTTAAAATCTGTCACCTTTTAGCAACGGTTATAAAATATTGTTGTGTATAGTTCCACATACTATGCAAGGACAGGCAAGATTCTGGATGGGCAGATGGCCGGCTACGGTAATGCTAAAGATGGAAAAGAACAAACAAGATTATAATGTTATTTGCTGAACACGGATACCAGCTTGTCAAATTTTAAGTATTGGTCTTATGTATTATTTAGAACTGATATACAGGGCACTCCATAATGGATCGGAGCTCAGAACTTCAATCTTTGACACCCTGAAAACTAACCACTCAAGTGCTCGCCGTATTCTGAGGCTCAGTTCCTTGCTAGCCACCTTTACCGATAGACTATCAAGTATGCAACATTTTAAAAGGAAGAATGACAACTCCAGTAGTTTTGGTCTGTCAGAGTATTGTCAAGCCGTCTTGCCTACACCAAACCATCTACTACGTCGATACCAGCTTTCCTCTTTAGATCAAGTTATGGCAACATCTCAAATCAAGGAGCGCTATCGCTGGCTCAAGAGCTTGTTGCATTCTCAAGGATCAAACCTTCAACCATTTGGTTAAGCTACACTAACCCACTAGGTTTCAAACTTTACCAACAAAGGAAGATCTGAACGTGTTAAGAAATCATTGTCCCAGACATTGTCCAAATTCTACCCTCTGGCATGACGTTTCAGAGATAACTATTTCTATTTGTCATCAATCTCATCAGATAGAACTTATGTGGTGCATCATCCAATAAAACCTGCATCCGTGGACGGACCCTCCTCTGTCAAAACAGTACTTTGGTTATTTCATTTTAGAGAAGCCTAATAATGAAACCTATCTAATATTCAACCTGAATATTTTATTATAAAAAAAGTTCTTATAAGAAAGGAATCAATTATTTTATAATTATATTTTCTTTTTAAAATTATATCCTTAATTATATAAAGAAAAAAATTAATTAAAATTTAAAATATTAAATAATTATCATCAAAATTATTAAATATAAACTTTCGCGCCGGTCCTAAAAGATTAGCCAGGCCCGCTACAACTACATGTCGATGATGCAGAACTGCAGACTCGATCATGTGAAGCACGGGAGCATTCTGTAAACCACAAGTAAATCTGACAGGAGGCCCAGTAGAAATAGATGCTTCACTGGAGCATTCTGTAAACCACATGTAAATCTTTCGGGAGGCTCCGTACAAATAATTGCAATGCATAGGCTCAATCACAATCACAATCACGTGAAGAAAATGGCAGGGACAAGTTGGCTAATTCTGAAACCTTATGTAAATCTTACAGGAGGCCCGCCACAAGTAAGCGTCGGCAATAACAGACACAAGTTCATTATTACTTCACTATGTCAGCACTTGGCCTACCATTAACCTCTTTTTTTTTTTTTTTTTTTTGGGTAAAGTAGTAAAATTTTATATAAATAAAAAAAAGTTACGTACATAACAAGAGATTTGTTAAATAAAAATCTCGTACTTATCAAAAGGAACAAGTTAGGACAAAAACATGAGGAACCCAGCTCAAACCTTATAACAATATTGCCAACAAATCTCCTCTACAAATTTTCTGCCAAAAAGTTGTAAAAAGCTAGCTTTTACTACCCAGGAACTCCAGTGCACCGACAGCAAGCCATCAACACAAAAGTCTAGTAAACATAATCCAAACCTAAAATACTAAAGCCGCAGTCACCACCAGAACTAAAAAAATGAGGATGTAAGAAAGTTATGTTATTTTTTGTGTCTACTGTCATGGTTACCTTCGTTCGCATACCTTGCATGCTAAATCATCCGTAGGATATGGTTCTCCCGCTGTCGACGGTTAGGATCACCTTCCTTGAAGACATTGGAACTGAACTGTAAATGAAAAGTTTGTTGCGCCCTTGAACTACCGTGAAAAGAAAAGTAGTTTAATGCATTGAAAGAATTGAATTTGTCTCCCCAACTGAACAGCAACCTACAAGACAATATTAGTGCATAAAAGATCTAATTACCTTTCAAAGTGATTAGGCTGAGAAGCTCCAGAACTTAGAAGATTATCATGGCTTCTAAGCTCTTCACTTCCTTACCATTAACAGTTTCGAGTTATCTGTTCGGTAGGAAAATGCAATGGAGAGGCATATTCGTAAAAAGCCTCAAATGAAAAATGAAAAATGATATTTATCTAAAACCATCTAAAATTTGCAGTGAACTGGATAAAGTAGAATTAAAACATAAAGTTTTCTTTTTGTTTTAATTCTAACTCTTCACAATTTTTTACAAACTCTCTTATATCCAACGGTTTCTGATTGTTTTATTTTTAACACTTCACTTCACAATTTTTTACAAACTACCTTATCCTAAGAAGAAACGTAATGAATTAATTATTTAAAAAATGCAAATTTTACTCAATTTTGTATATTAGCCTAAATTTAAAAAAATAGCTATATAATATATCAACTTTCAATTTATTACAAAAATAACCTGATATTAAGTTTCTTATTCACGTCACTAATACAATTAACCTTGTCAGATTTTTTTAACATAACACGTATCTTACACGTGTCTCTCTCTTTTTCAACTCATTTGCTTAATGGTCAATTAAATTAAAAACACAAAACGTAAAGCGTAAAGCCTAATTCCCAATTTATGTTCTGCTGTAATACGATTACTCTATATTGCTTTCCCATTGTTAGGCCTTCTCCAACGAACACATCAAAGAGATCGCTTCAAGAAAGATACTAAATTTTAACACCAAAATAGTGTAATAAATAATAACATACCAAATTTTAATTTGGTGTGTTAGAAAGATACTAAATTTTGGTGTGTCATTATTTATTGCACCATTTAATACTCATTTTGGTGTTCAAATTTGACGTCTTTTATGAAGTGATTTCTTTGCATCAAAACATTAAAAAATTCATACACCAAAAGTTATAAAAAGATATTTTTGTCCATTATCTTTTTAACATATTTCTTTTGTCATTCCCACAATTTAATTTATTTACATAATTTATTAAATAATTAATTTTAAAATATATATTACTTTACACAAAATATATCATTATAAAAATTTCATTGAGACATTTAATATGACACTAATATTGAATATAATATTTAATTTATTTTTAATATTTAGTTATAATTCTTATTTATAAGTATTATAAATTCATTAATAAAATATGTTAAGAATAAAAAGTAAATTTGAAATAAAAGGTACATAAATTTAAACTACAATACTAATTTTAAAAATTAAAACAAAAAAATAAAAATTATATTTGTTAAATAATATTAATTTAATATAAAGTATATATTAATTAATTAATATATACTTTATATTTGTGCCAGACCAAGACAAGTATATTGAATAAGAGATGCATTAAAGATAAAGTTCTCAATGGCGTTAAATCTGTACAGTATTTTAGTTTTGTTATTATCAAATTTTAATTTTCTTGAAGATTTATTTAAGATTCCCTTTATAGAAGAACAATATATATTACTTATTATTTTGATATAGTGAACAATTCATACTTATTTATGTCAATAGTTTTTACTCTTCACTTCAAAGAAGTTTTTCACAGTACAAATTGATTATTGATTGTTGTGGTGTTTAATTTTCTCTTTTAATTACTTAACAATTATAATTGATTGCTTCCTTTTATTCACTATTTGAAAAAATTAATTTAGTTACTCTATTGCAATATTAGCTTGTTATATGCTTTTTCTGTCACATATCTCGTTATACTGAAAAGATTGTCTAATTTTATGGTATCTTATTCTGTTTAATGAATTTCAACTATTTATTTATGCAGATTCTACGTTTATTTTTGTGAAACTCATGTGAAACTCAAATAAATAAATAACTGATATTTATTGGACAGAATAAAATATTATAAAATTAGACAGCGGATTTGAAATCCTCGTTATAGATTCCTGAAACATTTCGTACGTTCAAATAGAGCCATCCAATCACGAGGTTTGTGTTATTTGCGACTGATATATAAGGCCCTCGACAATGGAATGGAGCTCAGACCTTAAATGTTTTTGAACCCTCAAAGCTAACCAGTCAAGTTCTCGCCATATCTTCAGGCTCAGTTGCTTGCTAGCAACCCTTAACGATACACTATCGAGTATATATTTTTAAACGAAAAATGACAACTGAAGTAGTTTTGGTCTCTCAGAGTATTGTGAAGCCATCTTCCCCTACACCAAACCACCTACGTCGTTATCAGCTTTCCTCTTTAGATCAAGTTATGGCCCCTACATTCATACCTTGGCTCTTGTTCTATCCTGGACCAACTTCAAATTACGTTACCAACAAAGGAAGATCTGAACGTGTTAAGAAATCATTGTCCCAGACATTGTCCAAATTCTACCCTCTGGCAGGACGTTTCAGAGATAACTACAACTTCGTAGAATGCAATGACGAGGGCGTCATGTTTGTCGAAGCAAAGGCTAGAGGCAGCATATTTGATGTTATCCAGCATCGAAATCTCGATGATCTCAATAAGTTGCTTCCATTTGAAAGCAGTCAAGTCAATGATCTAGTTGCTGTTGTTCAGATCACCCACTTTGATGTAGGTGGCACTGTGATTGGACTTCTCTTTCAACACAAGATTGGAGATGCGTTGTCATCAATTAATTTCCTCAACAGCTGGGGAGAAATTGCTTGCGGGAAAATTCATGTAAGTCCTCCTTGTTTTGATTTGGCGGCTAGATTTCCACCGATTAACATGGAGGATTTTGATCATAATTCTGAGGTTGTGAAGGAGAATGTTAGTTCGAAGTGGTTTATGTGTAATGCAAAGAGCATAGCAGCTCTGAGAGATCGATATGGTGAGAACAGTAACACTGCAGGGAAAACAATACGGCCATCAAAGGTCGGGGCCTTGACAGCCTTCATTACCAGCAGGATCATGGCTGCAACTCATCAATCAGTAAACTCATCAGATAGAACTTATTTGTTGCATCATCCAATAAACCTGCGTCCGAGGATGGACCCTCCTCTGTCAAAACAACACTTTGGGAACATTATAGTCGAGCCTGTAGTAGCAACAGCTGACTTGAAAGCTAATGATGGGTGGTGCTACGGTATTATACATCAGATGAGGGAAACCATCAGCAGTGTAGATGCTGAGTACGTGAAGAATCTAAAGGGAGAAGAGTATCTGGATATCATGAAGAAAAGGGCTGAGAAATTTAAGGAAGAAAATGTAGCGTCGATTGTTGTCACGAGTTGTTGCAGATTTCCTCTTTATGATGTTGATTTCGGATGGGGGAAGCCCGCTTGGATAGGTATGGGAGGTTGGCCATTCCACAACATGGTCATATTTTTGGATTCCAAAGTAGAAGGTGATATAGAAGTATATATTCATCTAAGAGATGAAGTTATGGTCAATTTCGAAAATGACGAGGGGCTTCATGATTTTCTTTCACCAATCCCGTCTTTTTCCTTGATCAAGTAGCTAAACTATAGGGGATCTGAAAGCTCATTTTAGACCTTGTTTGTAATAACAAATTATATATGTTAGCGCTTCTATTCATCGAATAGTAGCATAAAAATAGTCAGGAGGATGGAAGATAAGTCGGATTTTATTTTCATTTTCATTTTTTTATTTTTGTTTCCAAATTTGGTTTTAAAAAAATCGATTTTGTTTGAGTTTTTAATTTCTGATTTTAGTTTTGATTTTTTTCCTATTTTTAAAAATTAAGAAAACTATAATACGTGATTCTTGTTTTCTGTTTATTTTTTATTTATTATCAAATACATATTATTTAATTATTTAATATATTAATTATTAATAAAAACTATGAATAATTTAATTTAATAGTATATATTTAATTAACTAAAATTAATCATTAATATGAATTTAAATAATTTAATTTAATTTAATTTTTTAATTAAACTAAATTAAATTAATGTTAGTTAGTAACTATTAATAAATATAATTAAATATAAAATATCTTTAAAATATATAAATTTTAAATAAAATTTGATTTAT
>JANZLH020000035.1:3176302-3193999 GCA_026770325.2 Erythroxylum fimbriatum | reverse complement strand
AGGGAGAGGGGTACTGAGCCCTTTTCTTCGTGATATCCAGATACCCCTCTCCCTTTAGGTTCTTCACGTACTCAGCATCTACACTGCTGATGGTTTCCCTCATCTGACGTATAATACCGTAGCACCACCCATCATTAGCTTTCAAATCAGCTGTTGCTACTACAGGCTCGACTATAATGTTCCCAAAGTGCTGTTTTGACAGAGGAGGGTCCATCCTCGGACGCAGGTTTATTGGATGATGCACCAAATAAGTTCTATCTGATGAGTTTACTGATTGATGAGTTGCAGCCATGATCCTGCTGGTAATGAAGGCTGTCAATGCCTCGATCTTTGATGGCCGTATTGTTTTCCCTGCAGTGTCACTGTTCTCACCATATCGATCCCTCAGAGCTGCTATGCTCTTTGCATTACACAAAAACCACTTCGAACTAACCTTCTCCTTCACAACCTCAGAAACGTCGATTGTTTTTACGAGTGGTTGCGGATTTCCTCTGTATGATGTTGATTTCGGATGGGGGAAGCCCGCCTGGATAGGCGTGGGAGGTTCGCCATTCCACAACCTGGTCATGTTTTTGGATTCCAAAGTAGAAGCTGATATAGAAGTACATATTCTTCTAAAAGATGAAGTTATGGCCAATTTCGTAAATGACGAGGAGCTTCATGCATTTTTGTCACCAATCCCCTTTTTTTCCTTGATCAAGGAGCTCAAACCTCAGGCCAGACTATAGGGGATCTGAAAGCTCATTTTGGAGACCTTGTTTGTAATAACAAATTATGTTAGTACTTCTATTCAATTCATCAAATATTAGAATAAACATTTAGTTAGTGCTTCTATTCATCAAATATTAAAATAAACATTGCCACGAGGATGAAAGCTGAACTAAATGTGTCTTTTTTTTTGAGGAAGAACTAAATATGTTGATTAAAGTAACAGAAGAAATTGGTTAAAAATGATAAAAGTAACAAAACCAATATAATTAACATTTTAAATAGGATGTGACACCTCAAACGTTTATGATTTTTTTTTTGAAAGGTAAACGTTTATGATTAGTTTGTACTAAAATGTGTGTGACCATTTTCTAATTTACATCACCAATGCTAAAAGAATTTTTTCGCAGGTAGATGGATGCATGTGTGATGACTGCCTGTATCAAAACAGCCTCAATGCCTTTACTACTTGCCTAAGTTTTCACTACTAATTCCTTGCTAAAATATGAAATATGTATAAAGCCCCTGGTATCAACGGCTTTAATGCGTTATTCTTCCAGAAACAATGGGGTTTGATTGGGCCCAAAGTGGTAGAGTACATACGACGATGGTAGAGTACATCCCTCCCCCCAGCGTATCACTCAATTCCGACCGATCAGCCTCTGCATTGTTCTGTACAAGATCATTTCAAAAATTCTCGTGAACAAAATGAAAAGCCACATGAACTATAGTGGAGGAGAACCAATGCAGTTTTATTCCAGGCAGGCAAATTACTGATAACATTATCATTGCCCAGGAGGTCATCCATTCCATGCATAAGAAGACAGGTAAAACTGGCTATTTTGCTATCAAAGTAGACCTAGAGAAAGCCTATGATTGACTTCGGTGGGACTTTCTCCAAAACACCCTTCAGGATATTGACTTTCTAGTTTCTTTCATCACACTCGTGATGCAGTGTGTGACGACGGTGACTATACAAGTAGACTGGCAAGGTACGCTGACCGATCCTTTCAATCCCTCTCACGGTCTTAGGCAAGGTGATCTGCTTTTCCCTTACCTTTTTGTCCTGTGCTTGGAGAGATTGGGTCAGTAGGTCAAGGGCACTGGAAGTCGATCAAGCTAAGCCCTATAGGACCTCCTATTTTCCATCTTTTCTTCACCGATGATCTTATTTTGTTTACTGAAGCGGAGGACTCTCAGGTCCAAATCGTTGCTCGAACTTTGGAAGTGTTTTGCCAGGTTTCTGGGCAAAAGGTTAATATGAACAAAGCGAGAATTTATTTTTCCAAAAATGTCGGCCCTCATACCGTTCGTCACATAAGTCAACATTTACACGTTCCTATCACGAGCAACTTTGGGAAATATTTGAGGGTTCCTTTGCTTCACGAACGTTCTATGAGACATACGTATCAGTACATTATTGATAGCGTTCAAAAAAAGCTTGCCGGATGGCGAGCCAAAACCTTATCCTTGGCTGAGCGCGTTACTCTGACTCATTCCGTTCTTTCAGCTCTTCCCATTTATACGATGCAAACTATGAGGCTCCCGCGGACTCTGTGCGATGAGTTGGAACGAATCATGCGGGCTTTTATCTGGGGGACTACGGGCGACCAGAAAAAATTCATCTGGTTAATTGGGAAATAGTTTGTAATCCCAAAACTGAAGGGGGTCTGGGCCTAAAACGTATTCGCTCCTTCAATGATGCCCTCTTGGCTAAATTGGGCTGGGCCTTGGTCACTCAACCCACAACCCTCTAGGTCAAAATTGTTCGGGCTAAATATCGGGTAGGCCCCAACCCCCTTCCTGCGTCTATCGACCGGAACGGAGCTTCGGGCATCTGGAAAGGCATCTTTGGAACCTGGCAGTCCGTTCGGCAAGGACTGAGATGGCAACTGGGTAATGGGAGGCACACCCATTTCTGGCTAGATAATTGGCTTCATGATTGGGGGGCCCTTCTGTTAGTGGCTACCTCGCTGCTCCCGGATAGCCTCCTCTATTCCATTGTCGCCGATTTGGCGGATGAAGCGGGTAATTGGCGGTGGACTTTATTCTAGCATTTTTTACCCTTCATGCTCTGTATGGAAATCGCAGAGATCAGGCCCCTGGTAGCAGACACCACGGATGATAAGATGATTTGGGGGCACACTAGCCATGGGCGTTTTACGGTGGCTTCGACATGCAATTTAATCGAAGGGCATTCCACGGCATCTCACACTAGTATTTGGACCACTATCTGGAAATGGCCTGGGCCTCAGCGGATTCGCGCTTTTTTGTGGCTTCTGGCCAAAGGCAAGCTTCTGACTAATCAATAGTGTTTGGCTCGCCAGCTCACTACGGACAGCAGCTACCACGTTTGTGGCCAAGAAGAATCTACCCTGCACTTCATCCGGGATTGCCCGCATGTGAAAGCGTTCTGGGGCCAATTTACCTCGCCTGCTAGGAACACGGATTTTTTCCACCAAGCAGTGGATGAGTGGGTGGTCCACAATCTCAGGAAGCACAATCAGGAGTTACAGGTTGAGTGGCATACGCTCTTTGGAGTTGCTTGCTGGTTCCTTTGGCAGTTGAGAAATCAAAGCATTTTTTAGGCCGATTTCGAGTGGCCCGTAAACGGCTCGCGTGTGGTGCGGGACTATGTTATGTGGATTAAGAGAGCGAGAATGGCGGAAAGCTGCGTGATACCACACCTCGGGATACCTACTGGCACTCTCGTTGGGTGGACCAAACTGACTACGGATTGGGTTAAACTGAATTCTGATGGAGCAGTTATCCAAAAGACAAACATTGCTACCGCCGGGGGACTTTTTCGTGACTGGCAAGGAAGGTGGTGTGGCGGCTTCTTACACCACATCAGGAGGGGATCAACATCCTCTCTTCTTCCAAGACGGTTTTAACTGATGAACCTTTTTTGGTGGTAGGTACACGCAGCCTTTTGCAACGAGACTGAAAGGCGCATATTCAGCATGTGTATCGCGAAGGGAACCAGTGCGCCGATTGGATGGCTTCCCTCATAGTGACTGTCAGTCCGAGTTTGCATATCTTGCAGGCACCCTAAGTGACCATCCAGGAGCAACTTCAACTCGACCAGAGGGGCGTTTTATACCGAAGAGGCCTACGCTAATTAAGGGCTGTTTGTTTGTGTAGTCCTTTCTTTTTTCAGTTTTCCTGCTGTAGCAAAAAGAAAAATATGAAAGAACTAACATTGGTGCATTTGCAAATGCCTACTTTAGGGTTCTAATTAAATGCATGTTAACGCTCTTCATTCCAACCAAAAGCATTCCTTTTCAATAATGTAGTTAGTGATTTAACTAATCTGCCTATATCCCCTTACAATCCTCTTGTAGTACCCAAATGATTTCCTTGACTCCTTTAACGTCTTTGGGATAGGTCAAGTCACCACTACTTATCTTTTTTAGATTGATATCAACTGCTTAAGTATTGATCATATGCTCCAATTACTCATTGATTTGTTTAACAAAAGTACTTAGAAAGTTTAACAAATAATTGTTGTTCCTAATTATATGTTTGTTGATAATTTTATAATCTAAAAAAATATTTATGATTATCTTTTTTTTAATCAAAATAATAGAGAAGAAAAGTGATTCGCATTTTATGAATTACCCCTTACATCAACATCTCTTTCACAACTCTTGAATTGTTTCCATATCCCTCTTTTAACATTTTTTTTCCCCTCTTTTAACATATTGTACTGATCCTATACCTTAATATATCCTTATAAAAGACAAACGAACTAAAGCAAATCTTGATTATCACTAGATAATATCTATTTTAAAATTGATCATGATTTTCTAAAGGCCCGACAATGATATGTTATTTTATGGTGATTGGTGAACAAACAATATTATTTGCTGAACTTGGGTAACAGCTGTCAAATTTTAAGTACTTGTCTTGTGTATTACTGAGAACTGATGTACACGGCACTCGACAATGGATGGGAGCTCAGAGCTTCAATCTTTGAACCCTGAAAACTAACCAGTCAAGTGCTCGCCATATCCTCAGGCTCAGTTCCTTGCTAGCCACCTTTAACGATAATACACTATCTAGCTAGTATACACTATGAAGCTCTTGCGGGACATTTTTAAGCGAACGATGACAACTCGAGTACATTTGGTCTCTCAAAGTATTGCGAAGCCATCGTCCCCTACACCCAACCATTTACGTCGGTACCAGCTTTCCTATTTAGATCAAGTTATGGTCCCTTTTTTCATACCTTGGCTCTTGTTCTATCCTGGACAAACGACAAACGTTACCAACAAAGGAAGATCGGAACGTGTTAAGAAATCACTGTCCCAGACGTTGTCCAAATTTTATCCTGTGGCAGGACGTTTCAGAGATAACTACAACTTCGTGGAATGTAATGACGAGGGCGTCCAGTTTGTAGAAGCAAAGGCCAAAGGCAGCATTTTTGATGTTATCCAACATCGAAATCTCGATGATCTCAATAAGTTGCTTCCATTTGAAGGCAGCCAAGTCAATGATCTAGTTGCTGCTGTTCAGGTCACGCACTTTGATTGTGGTGGCACTGTGATTGGACTTCACTTTCAACACAAGATTGGAGATGGCATGTCGTCAATTAATTTCCTCAACAGCTGGGCAGCAATTGCTCGTGGGAATAACCATACAAGTCCTCGTTTTGATTTGGCAGCGAGATTTCCACCGATTAACATAGGGGATTTTGAGCAGAATTTTGAGTTTGTGAAGGAGAATGTTTGCGCCAAGTGGTTTATGTGTAACGCTAAGAGCATGGCAGATCTGAGGGATCGATATGGTGAGAATAGTGACACTGAGGGAAAAACAGTACGGCCATCAAAGATCGAGGCATTGACAGCCTTCATTACCGGCAGGATCATGGCTGCAACTCAATCAGTAAACTCATCAGATAGAACTTATTTGGTGTATCATCCTATAAACCTGCGTCCGAGGATGGACCCTCCTCTGTCAAAACAGCACTTTGGTAACATTATGATCGAGCCTATAATAGCAACAGCTGAGACCAAGGCTAATGATGGATGCTGTTACGGTATTATACGTCAGATGAGAGAAACCATCAGCAGTGTAGATGCTGAGTACGTGAAGAAGCTAAAGGGAGAGGGTTATCTGGAAATCATGAAGAAAAGGGCTCAGAAAGTTAAGGAAGAAAATGTAACGTCGATTTTTTTAACGAGTTGTTGCAGATTTCCTCTTTATGATATTGATTTCGGATGGGGGAAACCCACTTGGGTAGGCTTGGGAGGTTGGGCATTCGATAACTTCATCACGTTTTTTGATTCTAAAGTAGAAGGTGATATAGAAGTATGTGTTCGTCTAAAAGATGAAGTTATGGCCAATTTCGAAAATGACGAGGAGCTTCGTGCATCTTTTTCACCAATCCCATGTTTTTTCCCTGGTCAAGGAGCCAAACCTGAGGCCAGAGCATATGGGATCTGAAAGCTCACTGTAGACATTGCCTCAATTATTGAATGAAAGGTGGTATATACCACTTTATTAAAGATAATCATCTCCTCTAATAGTGAAGGTAATCACTAGTCAATTTAAGAACCTTGAACAATAATTTGTGATGCAAAAGATAAAATTCTTAATTTAACTGCTCAACTTACCTTTTCAGACTTTCCACTTCAACAGCAAAATATCCAAAAACACTTTGCTCCTGCGCCATATGTACCGAACTCATTCTATCACCATTGAAGACCAAAAAGTTTAATTCCATCAATTAAATTTTATACAGTTGTTAAAACACAAGCTGTTGCCAAGAATATAATTTCTTGCTTAGACTACTCCAAAGTCTTCACCAGCGGAGAATTAAAAAGGAAAAAAGAAGAGGGCAGCCTGACATAGAATTACAAAATATTATTTCTTACAAAATAAATTTCTATGCAGTACTCAATCGTTAAGCTACAAACAAACGCACTGCAATCCCAATACAAGCCACACTTTCCGGCGAGCAACTGCTATTAACTTGACTGGGGGTATTATCATCTCATAATGCCTGCCTCCAAGTGTATGGTAATGGCTTCTTTACAGGGGTATTTTCTGAACCTTTCCTTTTGTCATTTCCTCTTTTCAACAAATGAAAATCCGACTTGTTAGAGTAAATCCAACAATGGAGGTTGTTCAGACTGCTTGGCCTGAGTAGATCTTGAGGTTGAAGTTCCCCCTCTACCTCTTCCCCTTCCTCTACCAACAGCAGTCAATGGTGGTGGAGCAAGTTTTGGTGCTGCTTGTTCATTCTTGCTAGAACCAAAAATTGATTCAAGATCTGTTGATTTCTTTTCATTATAAGACCCAATCGTTGACATACTCTGGTTTTGTTTTAGAAAACCCATAGAATTCTGCGGATTAACTCCAATACTATCCAAGCTACCAGCATTCAATGTAGCCATCCGTTGATTTGGTTTCAATCCATTCAATGAATTTTGACTAGTGAAGTTCCAGCTGTCACTCCCATTGGTTTGGGAATTCTTAATGTTGGTTTTGCTCATCATGAAACTAGTACCATTATTGTTTGTCAATGTGCCTCCAGTGCCATTGCTAAATAATCCTGAATTGTTTGAAGTGCCACTGGGTCGTGGAGGCCAATCGGCAAAAGGATCAACATCATCAAAACTTGAATTGGATGACACTCCTGCGTTCAGTTGCTTATCCCCATCACCTACCTGAAAGCTTGCGGCCAAAGATGATCGAGGAGGCCACTCTAAATCAACTGGAGAGGATGATGCAGCTGTTTGGTGACTAGAAATTGCCGGTACTGTAGAATCTGCCTTCAAAGACATTGATTGACTTGGCTGATTAGCTGCAGCTGAGGGAGGGGTCAAAGAATTGATTGCAGAAGGCTGCTGCGAGCCAGGAGTTCCTTTTGTTGCAGAACCCCAGTCCTCATCCCATGAAGAGTTGCTTCTTGAAGCAGGGGCTACACTCCCAGTTGTTTTGCTCAAGTCTTGTGACTGAAGCCCGAGAGGCAAAGATCCTGGCTTACGTACTATAAGCAGATGATAGTTCATCCAGTGTCGAATGAATAAAGAAATTTCCCAATAAAGGGAAAAGAAAGAAAAAGCGTAACTTTTTAGTAAATTCAAAATCGCAAGGCATACAGGGGAACCAACACCAGAGTACCTGAGGATGTCCTTCACAAACAGCATATATTTGGCAAACTGTTGCACACTTAATTGCTGGGCAGTGAGAAGAGGAGTGAGGAGTGGAAGGACATGCTCAGCTGCAAATTCTACTCCATACTGAAGAGGAACAAGTAGAAGAAAATGCATTATTGTCTTGCACTAGATTCTTCAAAAACCTAGAACAGTTGTTAACCACATCTTATAGGATGAACTACCTGCTTGAGAACTGAGTTAGCAACACCAAGAGTGCACATAAGGGTAGGAGGGGAACGATCAACAGCAGTGCAACGTTGAATTGTTTGTAAGATTTCCAGGACAGCATGTTTGTCTAGCTTTCGAACAAGATCTGCAAGGCACAGAAGAGCATGTACTCTAACCTGCCAAAGCAAATAAAATACCTATATGTTCAGACAAGCACCAACCACCTTCATAAGAATTCTAAACTACTCAAATGATGTCAGCTTAAAAACATAAAACAGGTCATGCATTATCAGATGTTTGCTAAAAAATTTAACAATGCTGGTTCAGTAATTCTACTTCATTCTTCTCCATCTTCTGGGGCCATATAAATAAACAATCAATTACATCTACTCCCATGTAAGTTCAAACCACAAGCTATGATTGATTATGAAGCTAGAATTTAGTCGTCTTTCTTTAAGACCATGATCAGCTTTCATGTAGGTTTATTCTACACAAACTCTACTATCAGACAATATGCACTGAGGTAATATGGCATTGTCAAGGATTTAAGAATTTTAACCAATATCAACTAAAGATGTTAAACAATTTGTTGATAGTTAAATGTTATCATTTGAAAGAAAAAAAAATGATAACAAAAATAATCAAGTAACCCTTAACACTGGTTAATCATTCTATGAAGGTCGCATCAACTCAAGGACCATAACTGGTACAACAATAATCTTTCACATAATGCAATTATCATGAGAACTTTGAACAGGTAGCAACTTAAGTCCAAGATTAAAATGAGTTGAATACAACTAAAACCCTCGACCTTGATAGTAAAAGAATATGTTACATTGTTGTTATAGGGAAAGAGTAATTTTCTGTTTTGTTTTATTCCAGACACAAATAGATAGAGCACAACTTTTATAAGACACGGTGAATTGAGGAATGACCGCTGAACTCAAGTATGAAATGCACCATATAGAGAATACCATACCGCAGCAACTGTTGTTTTAAGAGCCAGACCATGAACACGGGGCAAAATTGCTTGCTTTACCAGCTGCAAAAGGCGGAAAATACAAATATATCATCATAAGGGCAGGAGGCTTCATTATCCCCTCCTAAATCACATCAAACAAAAGCACTGACATATTTGATAGCTTTGTTTGCAGTTAGTTCTGTGGCTAATCTTGTAGCATTACAAACTAAATAGCAAGAAGGTCACTCTTATTCAAATAGTTGGACAAACTTTTATGTGCTACTAAATTTTATGTTTCTAACTGGCAACATTCACTTGATAACAAAATTATTTAAAACAGGCACACTTCACTGCAAAAAGTTTTGAGGACTTTCAAAATTATGGATGAGTAATTAAACATAGAACATGCTCATAATTATTTAATAATGCATCAGATGTCAAAATGTAGTGTCCTAAAATCCTATGAAACCTTATTCTGGTATGTTCAGATCATCTACAACATGTTGAACAAGTTGGATATGATATCCTGAAGGGTGCCCTCCAATATAATTTTAATGAACTGCTGATTAATCCAAACGTAAGGTTCCACAAGGTGTGCTAGAGAGGTCACTGAACAGGTATATTTTCACAACCTTACAGTACAATCATTTTGAAATAGCCAAATATTAGTATTCCATGTGCAAGACAGTTTTGAGAAAAGTTCCGGTACAATTCATAAAATCTCAGGTAACAAACAAAATATTCGTCACTGCTGTCTTTCCAGAACAAACTCCACATCAACAATGTAAAAGGAAATATCAAAAGCATCAACATTATTATGAAACAAGAACTTGACATAAATCATCTGGTGAAGTACAAGCCATCCCAGTAATCCGCTTCGTGAGCTTACAAAAGTTTGGCTATGAATACCAGATGCATCAAGTGTTCTCATACATTTTCCTAAACAGAAAATATATTTAGTCCACCCTTGCCTAAACAAGGGAAGCATAGGTGATCAAATAGTACAAATGAATTAATTAGAATTATATGCAAGCCATAAAGAACTACTATTATATACATACATACATACATATATATATATATATAAATTATTGTTTGAGATAAAGGTCTAACTGCACACAGCCATAAGTGTTCGCAAGAGGATGGGAGTGAATGCACACAAATACACATGATGCAAATATCCATTAAAGTTAGAGTTCACCTGAATATCAAGCTGCTTAGCAAGAGACACAGATTTCCTCAAAGACTCTTCTTGAATGCGTGGATCAGTATCATCATAGGCTCGAACAATGAGAGGCAGTATATGCAAAATCAGATTCTCCTGAGTAGTCTGCAATAATAGCATAGCTTAATTTCTCACCGTTTCCACCAAAAGTGTTTCAACTGCCTATGGAAGAAAGAAAGTTGATGGGAGAACGAAGAATTGAGATTAAAAAAAACAAAGGAAAGCCATGCAGTTCAAGTGTCACAAAGGTTCATGCTACAATAGGATACCAAGGAGAGGGAATTATATGTATAGGGTAGACAACTAAATGCACAAACCTGCCTCAATCAAAATGATTTCAACAGCATGATTCTCATGAAGGAAATTGTAGATGAGCTCACATTTAGATAATTGCTAGTTGATATCTATCAGAAATTTTGACCAACCAGTTGTAACTTCTTTTCAAAAAAAAAAAAAAGGTACCCACATGGATAACTTAAGAAGAATGTGATCAAAATAAACAGCACTAATATAAGCTCACAATGAACTTTGCATCCATTTACAAAGCACAGAAACCTATACACTATTCCAATTTCTAAGGCCTTCTAAATATGGATGGTGCATATGCTGAGGAAAGCTAGGCGTCAAAATGTAATAACAGCTAACATCCATTAGATTGCTTCTATGGAATCTAAGTGTAACTAGAGTAGCATATAACTTTTACTTTACCTTATTGATTATAAGTTCGGCGTGCTTCACAAGCAGCAATAAGGTTTCACCAGCAGCAGTACTTAGGACCGGGATAAGAGCTGGAAAAGTAGATATATCAAAGTCACTTTTATCCTGCAACATACATTGGGATATTAGAAACTATTTGGCCTCAGAGTAAGAGTCTTAGGTAGAAATAAAACAAAAAGTGGTTAACATGCATATCGCTGTGTCAATTGTGAACCATGATACTTCTTAATGACTGCAAATCCATTCACAATATAGAACTCCAAGTTCTCACTGATTCCTTTTAATTCTCAATTGAACATCAGATACCCATCTGTCTAGATAACAATATTCAGTCCTGCTACAATATTCAGTCTCCGCCTAGACTTCATCTGTTGAGAGATCCAAGCATTCTACTAAAAATCTACAATGTGAGTTGTTCCAACCTCACGTATAAGTGGGCGTTAGATTTCTAAAATGCTCCTCGCCGCTCTTACATATTAGAGCAGCAGGCTTAATAAACCATTATCCAATTTTGTTGATGCACCAAAATTTATAACAAATAAAACTGTATGCTTCATTTTGGTATTGGGGAACTTGAGACTTCCAATATGCTCTAAATACCAAATCGCAGCAGACTTAATAAACCATTATTCAATTGTTGCTGCACCAAATTTATAAAAACTATAACTTTCTGCTTCATTTTGGTATTGTAGAACTTAGTCTTCCATCCTGTCACAACAAATTCTTAAATACGAAAGGCTTAGGCCACTCGCCCCAATTTGTGCTTAACCAAGCACATTTCAGGCCTATAATACCAAATAATAATCAAAAGCTTTTTTTTTTGAAAATTAACAATCAAAAGTTTTACAGAAATATAATAGTAGGAAATCGAGAAGGGAAGGAAGAAATCAAGAGATCAATATCCTCGTATACATAAGAAATATTTTAAGTGTTTCCAGCTTCAGCAATCACTTCATTTAAAAGAAATGTAAATGATCTTCTTGAATATCCATAAACTCAAGAAAGAGTTCCTTTTGAATATCATTGAAATGAACCAAGAAGGAATTCAGTACAAAGGATTCTTCATCTACACTTGAAAAAGAAATCCACAAAACTTATAACTTTCAGTATCCGCACTATGATCATATTCACAAACTCAAGTTGAATATTCACTGCACACACATCCAATTACATACACATGATTATATATCACATTTATTAACAATTCTTGTGAGAATATATTGAAGATGTCAGAGTGCTCAACAAGACAAGAAAGTATGCAAGTCATCCATTCAAAATAATATATCTTTTAAAGCAACATAACCAATTACAATTTACTACCAATTTGAAAAAGAATAATGTCACAGCTGGCAAGACATAGTCAAAACTGAAAAGAAATTTCAATTCTACGTGGTGTTGGATCCTGAGATGCCACGACACAACGTTTGCAAATTTGTACAATTATTGTTAAATTACAATGATGAGAGGTCCAAACCTGAGACTCTGCTATAGTGAGAACCATGGGGAGAATTACTGGTTGCATAACCAGGTTCCTAAGTTCTGCACAAAGAGGTGGAAGAACCTGCAAGAAGAGGTTGCTCACTGAAATTTTCCACATTCATATACTCTTTAACTTCTAATGTATCATTAGGAAACCTTATGCTCATAAAGTAGTGTACTAATTCATACAAACTCTCACTTCTCACAGGAATTCAAGAAACAAACTTTCTGTAGACTCAGCTAGAGAATCGTAAACTTGTTTTTCTTGAAATAACCTGGCATTTCTCAATTTGGATACAAGTTCACTTTTTTCTAAAAAATTACACATTGTAATTACAAAAGTTATGGAAAATACATTTACCATTTTTCACCTGATTGTTGAGGAGAAAAAAAAAAGAAAAGTTTAAGTACATAGCAATAGAAGATTATCAGTAAGCAAGAAAAATCTTATGACCTTATACCGCAATACACGAGAGTCAAAGACTTTCCACATATCTGATAATGCTTTTAAGAACTCCGACTTCTGTATGTTATCTCTTTCCTGGAAGAAAATGAAATATGATGTAAGTAAAATTCATTAAACTTCATTTTCTTTTTTTTATTTTTTATCTTTGGTTTCTTAAAACGATGCCCCAGGTGAATATATCCTCAGAAGCATAATAGTTAAAATAAAATGCAAATGCATACAAGCATGTGGTCCAGGAATCGTAGAGCACGCAACCTAGTGTCATTCCGGAAAAATGGAGAGCCTGCCAGAAAGAATCATCAATCTTTAAAACATGAACAAATTAAAGGGATGTTACCTAAATCAAAAAAAAAAAAAATCCTACAGATAGTTAGCAAGCTAAGTGCTTACAATTTCTTATTGATCCACAAAGCAACTTTAAAATCATTGTGATACAGAGAAACTTCTGTGGGAACCCAACACAATACTGAACCTGATGCAGTGACTTGAATGAAATAACTGCATTCTAACACAATAACTGACCACAATCTACCCTACAAAACCCTGAACGGATGATCTGGACCCAATAGAGCCAGCTGAATATTATCAATGTTGTCATTTTTTAACTAAGAGAGTAAAGGAAACACAGGCATCTAAAGAGAAGTTCCCATTATCCTTGAAATGGTTAAAAATTTGGATATTGAAGAATATTTGGTCTGAGAAGTGTAGGCTGCTTTTGACTATTCTATGTGGATTAGTCATAAATTTACTATTAAACAACTTAATACTTCGCAATGTGATCACCATCATATCTATGTAAATATCTTCAAAATGTGCAATTTCCACTATTTATCAGCTGATGCCAAGATAGGTATGGGGATAGATAACATAAGCATAATGCAAATCAATATTTTACCAGTAAAATCCATTGCAGTTGGCCTGTAAGACTCATTCATAGAAAGCATCCTCTGCAAGTCAGGAATTAACTCTGATGGAATTGTGGAGAAAGTTTCACTGGATAAGTACGTCAAAGTATTCATGTACTGCAAATGTGAACAAAATATACAACAATAACAAAGGATAGTATCAAAATAAGGTATGTTTTGATGAATAAGAGAAACCAACAATTTTAACACTGGAAGTACTTAGAAAGCATCAGACCATCAAGGGCTATCAGCAATATAAATATGAAATATCTCTAATCCTAATCAGAATGCAGTCCCAGATAACATTAACAGGAAGGTAAATTTCATGTATCCAGGTGATTATCTGTTTTCACCAACCAGCTCATAAATCAACGAATCTTAATGGATTGCAACATTTTGTGTTTCAACTGATGTTCCTGCATGAATTACAAAGCAGTAAATCTTTTTCTACATTATTTACTCAACAAAGCAAGAGAAAGACCGAAAGAAAGTTGATATTCTTTCGGGGAACTTTAAAACCCAAAGATGTTTCTAATGGCTGACGACTTTAACTAATCAAATAAAAAAAACAAAGAAAATCCCCTCCAATGAGACAAACACATAATTAGAAACTATTTTCAACAGAACGAAAAATACATTAGAAAACTTATCTATAACTGATATCAAAATTTGAAGACAACAGAAGATATGGATTCTTCAATACCATTTTAACATTGTTTTGGCAATCCAACAAGGGTTTGTGAGCGATCAAGTGATAGGCGAGGCACCCAAAGCTGAAAACATCAGAAGAGCAACTAACTGAAGGTGATTTGCTACGAACAAGTTCAGGTGCTGTGTAATTCAGAGATGGCTGAAGAGGCAGTATAGAATCTTCAACATCATATTCCTTGGCATCCACAAGAAAACAAATTAAAAACTTGAATAAAATTTATACAAAAAAAAAATATTCAACTGAAGAGGCAACATAAGAAGACACAAAATAGATAAGGGCTGAATCAAAGATGCTTAGTGTTTTTCTTATAAAAAAAAAAGTTTTATGTTTCAACCTGGTGCATTCGGGAGGGGATAATATCAAAATAACTATGTTCACAACAAATAACTTTAACTTACAGCATAATGGAAGGCCTGTGAACTAGCTAAATCACCAGAAGCCTGATCCGTTGGCATTGCAAAACCAAATCCACCAAGCTTCCATGCACCACTTGAAGTAATTAGGACATTCTGCAACGACAAATATTTTATTACACTGATCAACTCCCCTCAACTGAAAGATTCAATTACAGGTTTTCATCAAATGTTAGGATATCAAGTTTGCATTCAAAAGAATTCACACAAAAAAAAATATTGCATTCAAAAGAAAGATACCAAAACAAGAACAGTCCATGCATCTCTTAAGAGAGCAACCATTATACAGCCAAAAGAAAGTTCTAGCGAGAGATCCCTCAATTATAAAAATCACCCCACTACAGCCACCCAAAATACAGCTTTCCTGGGTATGAAAAGAATGAATATGTAATGAGCGTGACTTTTCAGTTCTTTTCTCATCAGAATAAATCCAACCCCTTCTCCTTTCCAAAAGCACAAATAGCATAACTGGTCTGACATTTTCTGTAGCTTCAATTGTCATTAAGTTGGACACATATCAGGAGAAAATAATCTAACAGTGATATACTGTAAAATATTTGCTTCTTATCCAGAATTTTACTTTAGTTGATATATAGTATCTCTTTCCAATCAATTACATTACAATCGTACCTAACATTTTCAGATGATGGACAAATTCCAGGTGGAGATGATCAAACAGTGATACACTGTAGAATAACTGCTTCTTATCCAGAATTTTATTTTAGTTGATGTACAGTATCTCTTTTCAATCAATTACTAAAATATAGTACAATCTTACCTTACATTTTACATCTTTCACTTCTGCAAGCAGGATGCTAACACCATGCTACTCATTATTTTATTATCTTCCATTTCTGAGTATTTCCTTTTCAACAGCCACTCATTACTACTTTTGTACCAATGTCTCCATATGGCAAATAACTTTTATTATCGTCACAATTCAGTTGCAACTTGCAAGTAGGATATACTTTATGGTACTGATGAAAAAAATATATGAGGTATTACTTAGAATTACTGTTTTTCTTATTTGGGGAGGCTAATCAAGTATTGAAAGTATTATAAGATGAAAAAAAAAAAGTATTATAGAGGGCAAGCAATATTACGTAAGAATTAATCAATCTGAACTCCATTTAACTCGAAGCCCACACCAAATCCCTTGTTCTCAACAAATATGATGTTTATTGCATACCCTAAAGGTTATAACGTGTATTGGATTTCATCACTTCAAGCTAAACTCTGGGACTGAAACACCATTTCATTCCGCTTGATAAAAATGGAGTGAAACATCAAGGTAAATACACTTGTCTCACCAACGATCCCAGTGAGTTTCTGTAATTTGATCCTGATTCTCTCTTCTATATAACTCTAGAATTCAGGGTTTGTTTTTAATAACGTTTTCTAGTGTCTGGATGAAACAATGAAAACTTTCAATTTCAGGTCAAAAATGTGGATCCGTAAATCTTACCATAAGCAGAATAGAAGACCAAACGAAAAAACACAAAGAAGTAAGACATAAGAACAAGAAGAACAACGCCCAAAAGTACCTCAGGAGATAAAGAGCGGTGAATAAGATGCGCATTGTTATGTAGAAAGTCCAAGGATTCCGCAATTTGGAGCAAACCATGCTTCACCTCCAACAATCCCATCTCCTGCAAAGCGAAAATCTTTTCAACGACTTTCATAGTTCTTGGAAAACCTCTTAGAAGCATCATTACATTACATATGGGCATCGGCATCAAAATTCAAAATAGCAAATTCTAAAGCATCATACAGATCACCGAGCCTATACAACAAACAGAGAGTGAAAAAAAAAAAAGAAATAAACGCGTACCATTCCCTTTAGCTCCTTAGGCACGTTTGACAAATTCTCGACATTCCCAAGCGCATTGGCCACCGACGCGAACAAGGGCTCCGTAACCATCGCCAAAGCATTCTTATTCTCATCCAACGCTTGCACCACATGAACCACTCCGGGATGCCTCAGCCTCACCAACCGGTGAGCATCAGCCCGAATCATATCCAGAAACGCATCCTCCGCCGCCTTGGAAAGGCCAGAGCGCACGCGTGCCTCGGACAGGACCCGCTTGTCGAGAACCCAGACGCAGACGGTGGGGTACTGATGGGCGCGCGCGGATTCACGAACGGCCTTGGCGGAGTAGAGTTTCCAGGCGAGGCCGGGGCCAGCGGAGCCGATCTGGTCGAGGAGCTCGTAGTCCTGCAAGGGCTTTGGACCGGTGACTTCCTGTACGGTGGTCTGTACCTTCTTCTCGATCACCGCCGCGGTCTTGGCTAGTGCTTGGGTTAGAGTTTTCATGTTGAGAGACATTGCCGAACAGATACAAATTCCACCACTCCACCCCAAAAAAAAAATTCAAATCTAAATCAAATTCTACAGAATTGAAGTGTCAGTGTGTGAATATATGGAGTTCAAGTGGTGGTGCTGGTGTGGTTGAAAACGAATTCAATTTCAAAGTGGGATCTTTCCTTTTCTCAAGAGGATTGAGATTTGTTTCATTGGAAATTTTGCTGTGTGTTCAATTTGATCTCTTTGGTTTAGTTTGTGTTCATTGATGATCATGTTTCTGTTCTTTAACGGTGACTTGTTTAGGTGGAAGTCACCCGAGTGGGGTCCGGTCTTCGGCGAGCTGGGCTCATTAAATATGTATTTAAATTGTTTCGGGCTTTCAAGCCTGAAGGCTGCCTTTTTAGAACATGTTTGGGTACAAATGGTAATAATTACATTATATACATGATTTTGTTTATATAAATATAAATAC
>JANZLH020000035.1:3055270-3078242 GCA_026770325.2 Erythroxylum fimbriatum | reverse complement strand
GAAAAGGGCAAACAGGGAAAAGCAAATCTTCTGAAAGTTATATAAGAGGTAATTTAATATATAATGTTAATGAAAAGGGCAAAAAGGGAAAAGCAAATCTTCTGAAAGTTATATAAGAGGTAATTTAATATATATTTTTCAAATATTTAATATGAGGTAAACGAGTATGAAAATCCCACAAGACCCCTCAATTAATGAAAGAATTACCTTCAATAAACCCAGAAAACTGGGTCAAGAAAGCATCGGATCTGGTCCCTCTGAACGTAACCTACAGCGGCAAAACACCAGCCAATATGGTACCTTTAACAGCACTCCCCCCCTGCAAACCTCCTTCAGCATCACCATCACCTTTAATCTTGTCATCATCATCTTTGGGATTCAAGAACCACTTCAAGCTCTGAGAAGCATCGCTCTTTCTAAGCGTCTGCTACTTCTTTGTTTGTTTCAGAGAAGAGCGCTGTGAAGAAATGCGGTACAAGATGGACAAGAAAACCGAACGTTGGAAGCAAGACATGGAATTGGCCTTAGGTCGTTGGCAAGGGTACGCATGTTTTTGTTTCCAAAAAGGGGTTTCAGATAATGGGATCGTCGTGTAAAAATTAGATCAATGAGGGCCAATAGTAACATAGAGGGATTGAAATTGCATATTTAGGCCATTATAGTAAAACCTTGACTCAATTTTTAGATCTTATGATTATAATAAGATGTTGCTTCCGTTCCAGTTAACTGATTCGAGGCAATGGCATAAAAGGGAACAGAGTACATTAAGAGCTTACCACCAGTCAGTCAGATCCTCAGTTCAAGTTGTAATTTGTTGCAATTCTACAATGAGTATTACCACATTCATTGATAACACAAAGGCTTAACATGCTCTGGTCAACTGCGTAGTTGATGAAGTATTAGAACATCAAGAATGAAGAACTGCCAAATTAACTTTAAGTTGGGCATAAGAAAAGATACTCCGGATGAAATTGTTGTAGATGGCTGAATACCTTTACAATGCTAGATGAATCAACGAACAGAAAGTACTCCAGTTCATATCCAACCATCAATTTGAACAAAGGATATCTCGCACGGATGACCTAACAACGTTTGACCAGATTGTTTGTAAGGTAAATTAGACTGCAACAACAGAAATCAATGTTTGCATGGTAAATATAAAGATATAGTGCTGCTCTTATATATGAAATCATCCATTTGCTCTCCACCAAACTTACTTACTTCCCCACACCCTCGGGTTTGATCTCTTTCAATAAAGATTAAGCTTTTTTGTTCTTTCGAAAATAAAAATGAGAAACAAAACATAACGACTGCAGCTATAAAAAAAATGAAAGAACGAATCTAAGTCTATCTCTGAAACACTCATAGTGGCTCTAGTTTGCAGCTTCAACATCTGAAACAACAGCAAGTTCAATGTTTCTGTAGGCTCCGTCTATGAAAGTTTTTGAAGCTTTGCATATGGAATTCACATGTGAAATTTGCTAGGCCATCCTCAGTTCCTCTAAGAACTATGTTGAGCAATAGAAAGACAACTAATTAAGTAAATGTATAAAACACATATTGCAGTATAAGGGAGAGATATTTTAAGGAAAAATTGCAAAACCAAATCCTCCACAATAGTTTGGACGATTTTTCTAACCAGAATTTGTATGCACAATCGGCTGAGGAAAGGGTAATCACAATCCAAAAAGGTGATGCAGTTCTTCAAAGGTTAAAAATGGCAATTTTTCAGTGAATCACTAGAATATTGCAAGTTTGCAACACAAGTTTTATTTTGAATGCTTACCAGATCATGGTAGATCAATGATAAGTTTTCGAGATCTTTTGACAAGGTTTGGAGTTTTGGACACTGGGTTAAGTTGGATAAATAAGGAATAACTATAAAATAAGTCCTAAAATGATGTACACTTTTTTAGTTGAATTCATAACACAAGCCTTAGCAGGCTCTGCTCAACTGCATATTTCTAAAATTTCAACGTTAAGAATAACAAGATACACTGGATGGGAAATATTATCAATAAGTACCTTGATAATGCTTGATGAATCAATCAACAGAGACTACTCTGTTTATATATCTGGAACGTGTGAAATTTTGGTCCAATAATTCCCCTTTTTCTATCATACCTTTTCTCCAGTAAAGGACACCACCAGATCCTCAGAGAAGAAAGGGAGGATGGCAAGCCCTCCTCTGCCACGGTTTCCAGATGAGGGCAGTTCATAATTACCAAATTTTCGAGGGAAGTAAGGTGGCAAAGTCCTTTTACAGACCTCAGATTCTGGAGATTATACAGCTCAAGAGTGATTAGACTGGGTGGCAACCCTTCTTCACAGAAACCAAAATCAATTACCCTCACTTCATTAAAACCTTCGACTTCCAGATACTTGACAGAGGACATCTGCCAAAGTGGTGGTAGGGAGGAACAGTATTTACATCTCCTAAGCTTCAAAGAGACTAATTTGGTGAACAAAGACTCTCCTAACCAATTTGCAAAGCTAGTACCTCCATAACCAATGATTGAAATGACTTCTATTTCTGTGTGAGGCTGCAAACCATCAAGTACAGCCTCTTCGTGACGTGAATCATCAGTATCACCTTTCCAATATAAACACAACTCCTTAAGGTTCTTCTTACACTTGATCTTGGCTTCCACAGCATCTTTGGCGTTGACCACATTTTGAAGATTATGAATTCTAAGCGTTCCTCCAAGCTGTTGAAGGCTCCCTAATTCGTTAACCCCACAACCCTCCTGCTTTCCCACAAAGAAATCAGTCAAGGTTTGCAGCTTTATTAGTTTGCCCATATTTGGAGGCATCTCTTGCAAATTTGTTCCTTCAATATCAAGATAGTGCATACTGATCATCCTTCCCATTTTAGTCGGCAACTTAGCAAGGTTCCAGCACCAACTTAATTTCAAAGTTTGTAAATTGTCTAAACTACACAAACATTCAGGTAAACTTTGGATTGATGTTGAAGAAAGATCTAAATATCTCAAATGTTCCAGATGGCTGATTGAACTGGGCAACATAACCACATTCTGACATCCGGACAAAGAAAGCACTCTTAATCGTTGCTGATTTAGAAATAAATCAGGCATCATCTCTTGCAGCTCCCATTTTGTATTATAAACTGATAAGAACGTGCGCAAGAGGTGAGATTTGAAGATGCTTGAAAGTTGCCGAGATGATGATTCTTCTTTCACTGCCACACATGAAAAATAACGAAGCCTATCAAGTGTTCTGAAAAAATCTTGATTCTCAAACCTGAAGTAAAAATCTCCAGCCACAACTCTAGCCAAGTCATTGATCAAGTCATGCATGACAAAATAATTATTAACATGTTGGAAAAACGACCTTGATACTAGCTCCTCAAAGTACTCTTCACCCACTTCTTCCATTGTCTCGTTTCCTTCTTGTTCAATCAAAAAACCTTCTGCCATCCACAAAAGGATTAATTGCTTCTTGTTGAACTTATAATCCTTTGGAAATATTGAACAATAGGCAAAGCACTGCTTTAGATGAGATGGAAGGTAACGGTAGCTCAATCTTAGAACCGGAAGAATCTCATCTTTAGAAAATTTCCAATTATCATTTTTTAAGACTTTCTCCCAATACCTTGCATCTCGATTATATCTCAAGACACCTCCCATTATTTTCACAGCTAAAGGAAGGCCGTCACATTTTTCCACAATCTTTTGACCAATTTTTTCTAAATGTGGATAATCTTGAGGGTTTTGATCATCAAAAGCATATTTGCAGAATAATTGCCAGCAATCAGTAGAATCCAACTTAAGTAAACCAAATATTGAGCTAGAACGTACAGTTGTTGCTACAACATCATTACGTGTGGTGATGATAATTGTGCTTCCAGGACCCCCAGACTTCAAAGGCGTTAGCAATTGCTCCCAATAATTGAAATTTTCATTCCAAACATCGTCTAACACAAGCAACAACCTTTTTCTTGTCAATTTCTCCTTTAGCTGAACCTGGATTTCTTCTAGAGTCTTATCATCGCAAACAATTTGAGCCACATTTTTCGCAATAGCTGTTGTTATTCCTGGAACATCAAACTTTTCTGAAACGCATACCCACCCTCTGACATCAAATCGGTTTCGGACTCTTTCATCTGCGTAAATGAGCTGCGCAAGTGTAGTTTTTCCAATCCCACCGAGGCCCACGATGGAAATTATCTTCAACTTGTTGTTGCGATTGAAATCATCTGAAAGCAGCACTTCCATTATCGCTTCCTGATCACGTTCTCTACCAAAAATGTTCGACCTTTCAACAAGAGACGTAGTGGTTATCCTTTGGGTGGATTCTCCACCTCCTATGATCTCTCCCAGGCGAAGCACATCCTTCTGATTCACCAGATCTTCTATGGTCTTCAGTATCTTCATCAACCTCGCTTTCAACCCTTTCTTAAATGACTTCCGAGGGCGTAGAAACTGGCGAACCTCAGCTATGGTGGATCGAGATTCAGCTTCGCGTTCAAGCCGAGTAGCTTCATAATCAATCTCGTCCAACAAATCATCAGCTTCAAAGAAAGCACTTTTAAGGTCGTCAAGCCATCGTTTAACAGCTGGCTTCGTGATCTCCTTTTCCTCTGCATCGTCGAGAACAGCTCGAACGGAGTTCACATAAATCTTCAACTTTTCCAAGAGCCCATCATCGAGTTTCTGACGGGTGATAAAATCCACGAATCTTCTAGAAGCCATTCTGTCCAATAGAACATTGAGGAAAGCGCCGAGAGCGGCTCCACCGACAGCCAAGACAACCGCTTCGGCCATGGATCTCTTATTGCAAGTGTATCTAAAGATAGAAGCTGAGGAGGACTATATGATATCCCGATGAAGAAGGAAGATATAGCAAGAAGAAAGAAGATGTGCAGGTACAATCTTAGTTCTAAAATGAAAGAAAAGATACAACCTTGGCTACGGCCTACGGGAGATCCGTAGACTTGGTTGAGTAGGAAAGATATTTGGTGGACAAGTGAGTGGTCTGCTCTGTAGGTAAGCGTGGAACGGCAACGTAGCAGCAGTAAGTGATTTTGATTCATATTGGCAAACAATAATTGCAGAAAGATGTGAAGAGATGCTTCTCTGTCATGAGTCACATTTTTTCTATATTATAATACACGGCGGTGACATGTTGTCTTTACTTTTGGGATGCAGCTGTGCTGTTCCTGTAGGTTTAACGTTAAGAAGCCCGCTAGTGGAATGTTTAAATATTCTCCACTCACATTTTTATAATATAACACACAGAAGTGACAGGTTGTCATTACTTTTGGGATGCATTTAATATTACGACGATAATGTTAGCCGCGTGAGAATTTAATAATTAAAACGCGTCAATTTGTTCTTTTTTTTTTTTGAAATTTGTTCTTAATTTTAAAATTATAGTATTTTTTTGTTTTGAAAAATTAAAAATTGATTGTATTAAATAATAGTGAGTATAGAGAATAAAAATACTCTCCTACTGGACCAGAAGGAAGCGTGGAACGGCAACGTAGTAGCAGTAAGTGATTGTAATCCACTAGTTTTAACGTGGTTCGGATCGGATCCGACTCAAGGGGTATTGTCCTTTTTGGTGACAGCAGGTGAGGTTTGCACCGCGCGATGGGTGTAGTGACGCTCAAACCTGAGGGTGAGAGGCGTGGAGTTAACTCCAACAAAATCCTGAGGTCTCAGGTTCGAGCCTTTTTGGTTTGGGTGGTCCCCACCCCAGGTTTTGTCCTCTTTAGTCTCAGGGTGATTTGTGGGAGTCGAACCCAAGACCTCAAGGTTTTGTTGATTTTGTAGAACCACGCCTTTAACCATTGGGGCTATCCAAGTGGTTAGAGGCATGATTTCACAAAATCAACAAAACCTTGAGATCCTGGGTTCGACTCCCACAAATCACCCTGAGACCAAAGAGGATAAAACCTGGGGCGGGAACCACCTAAACCAACAATAGTTAACTCCAACAAAACCCTGAGGTCTCAGGTTCGAGCTTCACTATACCCATCGCGCGGTGCAAACCTCACCTGCTGCTACCAAAGGGGACAATACCCCCTTGAGTCGGACCGATCCAAACCATAACAGATTGGCAAACAATAATTGCAGAAAGATGTGAAGAGATGCTTCTCTTTCACGAGTCACATTTTTTTTTAATATAATATGGAAAAGTGACGGATTTGAAAAAGTGGCCAACTTGCAAAGAAACACTAAAATGGATGCCCGTGATTCAATGAATTTCATCGGTAATAAGTAAGGTGGACTTCTCTTCCCCTCTTTAAAAATAAATTCATTAAATCTAAATAATTTAATTTAAATTTTGGATCAATTCCTACATTTAAACCGAATTTATCACCCCCTAACGTGCAATTATGTGCAATTATAGGTTTGTTTATAAAAGATTAGAAATATATCTAACCTAAAAACATTAACTGATTCATATTCATTAAGAATTGTTAATTTACTAAATGATTTTACTTAAAACATTTAATTTATATTATCATGCACACCTAAGGATTAATCTAATACACACTTAAAGAATAATAAATATGAATATGCTACGAAAAAGTCAATCATATTTAACTCACTATCCTCAATTACATCAATAAAAGAAGCATAAACCTAAAACGATGCAGTAAGAGGTCATTATATTATCATCTTGTTTAGTTATTCAATAGTTTCGACATAAAGAAATCTTTTATTTTATTTATGTATAAGTTACATTGTATCTTAAATTTATTCAAAATTTATGTTCATTTCATTATATTTTATCAAATATCGCACTTCAATTGATTAAAATCCTGTAATTTTTATTAACCTTGAATAAACTTAAATGCAAAATTATTTTTAAATGAATCAATTAAAAACTTGGAATTAATATATGAATAAATGTTTAAAATTCATTTTATTTTTATTATTCCCTATTTTATCTACTCTTAAAAAACTAACTGTTGGACTTAAAATATATTAACTTTCATAACATTAGAACAAATCCAAAATTTCATATAATTAAATTCAGATAATTTAAATTTTAATTATCAATATTTTAGTTGATGATTTTTTAATCATTGTGCAAATAATATTATTTTAATAAAATATATTAAAATATAATTTACAATTTATATTGGTAATTCTTGATTATGATGAATGATGTATTCATTGCGCATTAAATTTAAATTACTTATGAAGATGACAATGTTACATGAGTCAAATATGAGAATGTTATCTTATGAGAATGTTAGATTATTACTGTCTCTCGTAATAAATTCAGATAATTTAAAATTTAATTATCAATATTTTAGTTGGTAAATTTTTTTAATAATTAAGCAAATAATATTATTTTAATAAAATATATTTTAAAAAAGTCCTTTTGACAAAAAGTTCTCAATAAATGTTCACTTAATCCAGTAGAAGTTCTTAGGCTATGTTTAGTTGGACGTAGGGTTTTTAATAGAACGGAACGGAACAAAATGATTTATAATAGAATGGAACGTAAATGAATGTAATATTATAAATTTATTATTTGAGAGGATGTTAAGTCATCAAATTGCATTTATTTTGGACTTAATTATCTTTAATGTGTTGAAATTATTGTCCGAAATTAATTGAATTATCTTATAATTATTTACAGATGGTTTTCGTCACCTTAGAGACGAAATGGAATAAAAAAGATGCAAAAGAATGAAGAAAATCCGAAATTCTCAATTTGACAGCAATTCAGTGACTAAGCGTGAGCACGCCTAAGAATGGAATAAATCTACAGATCAAATTTCAAAAGTCAAATTCGAACTTATCACAATCTTTAAAGATTATATTACCATCTTTCAAGGGGATTGACTACCGAAAATTGGGGGATACATTATCTGAAGAAATTCAAGGAAAGATAGGAGGGAAATCGGAAAAACAAGCATAAAAGGAGAGAGGATCATTGTTCACGCAAGCTTAGACTAGGTTTTAGGATAGATTTTCGTTTTCTGCACTTTTTCTCTTCAGTCATTTTACGATTTCTGCACTTTTCCCATTAGTATTTTCGTATTTTTTATTAAAGAACCAGGGATGGAGACTTTAACCCCCTATTTGGTTACTGTCCCTGTGAGTGGGGACAGTGGACAGGACATTAAAATCCTGTCACTCCCAGTTGTTTGGTTTCTGTCTTTGCCGGTTTTGTCATCTGCCACCGACAGACAGCGACAATAATTTCTGTCTACCTCCAAACCGTAGGACAGGCGACATTCTGACTCTGCCTCTGAAACAAAAGCACACGCGGTCTCCTCGTTCCTCTGTCCCCGACCGCTATTCCTCCGGCGTGTTGTTCCTCCGGCGTTCGCTCTTCTCGAATCTGTTTGGATCTCCTTCCCCAAGACGTTTGTCTCTACAGGGTCGGGTAAGTATTTGATTCCATGGTTGAAAAATATCGGTCTTCGTTTGCTTCCCCAGCTACCATTTTCTTCCCTCCGAAACTCTTCGAATCTGTGCGTGCCCAAGTCTTTCGTCGCTCCAGTTTCGGGTAAGTATTTGATTTTATGGCTTAAATATCAAATCTTCCTTGCTTGGGGTCACTGTGGAATCGCAACCACATCAGCCCACAAAGAGCGCTCTCAACCGTATGTCTCTCTTTCCCGTTATACTGCATCCTATTTCTATTCACCCCTTTTTTCACTTCGTTAAATTTCAAATCTTTTGTCGATTTGTGAGGTTATGTTTTCGTCTATTGACTTTGGGTCGTCAGGAAATCGAGGAAGAAATTTGGGTTTCTTGAGAAGCACAAGGACTATGTTGTTCGAGCTAAAGCTTTTCACAAAAAGGAGGAAGCTTTGCAGGTTAGAATCACGATGGTGTTTGAACGAATCCTTGCTTCGTCTTTGGTTGTGATAATGCTTATGGCTTCTCTATGGCATTAAATTTACAGAGGCTTAGAGAGAAAGCTGCTTTCAGGAACCCTGATGAATTCTATTTCAAGATGATCAAAACTAAAACTGTTGATGGAGTGCATCGCCCAGAGTAATTTGCTGAGCTCTCTTTTGCTTTTAATATTTTCATGATTGAATTGTTCCTTAGTTGTTGATAACGGTTTGCGTAGGTTTAATGTGCTTTGTTTTCATAGATATTGGGTTGAATTGGATGAATGTGGCAAAAAGTTAGTTTATTCAATTTATAGTCTTTGCTTTTTTATTGTGAAAATTGACATATTAGTTGATTCTCGTTTGCTTATTTCTGACGTGATTAGGAGTGAGGCTAACAAGTATACACAAGATGAACTCATGATAATGAAGACACAGGACATAGGATATGTTCTTCAGAAATTGCAAAGTGAGAGGAAGGTGAACTATAAAATTGCTAGTTTCTTTAGATTTAAACAACTATATATTCTTATTGTAGTAATTATGGATGTACTGCTATT
The DNA here is from genome assembly GCA_026770325.2 of Erythroxylum fimbriatum. Classification (NCBI taxonomy): domain Eukaryota; kingdom Viridiplantae; phylum Streptophyta; class Magnoliopsida; order Malpighiales; family Erythroxylaceae; genus Erythroxylum; species Erythroxylum fimbriatum. Next base: position 3,068,852 of record JANZLH020000035.1, on the reverse strand, counting down.
TGCTTCAGAAAATTGAGAAGCTTACTGCTGTGTTGCATTCTATTCATAATCGGCCATCAAGCAAGCATATTTACTATGCTGAGGACAGGTTTGAAATTAAATCCATTGTATTTAAGGCATTGTATATTCTGTTGGTTGAGGTCATATGTCTGAGCCTCATTGAACCATATCCTTAAGATTTTCCTTAAAGCCATAGGGTGACTTGGAAAGTTCTTTGCAATTAGGCTAAATGTTTCATCCATTATCATTCATAAAATCCGTCTTGCAGGGAGGAGGCTAAGGAAATAAGGTCACGAACTTCAGAAAATAAATTAGCAACTGCGTTTGTGGATCTGCCTGATGAAATTAAGAGGTAAATAGATGACGTTACCCTTGCATGATAGGCATGTTCACCTGGCAATATTCCCCGATCAATTTTTGGAAAATATTTCAAGAAGAATCTGCAAATATAGTCTGTGGAGTGGCCATGGATTGCTATGTGTAGACATTTTTAGCTAGTGATGTGAGATAAATTGTCACTAGAAATATCAAAGCAAGCCTACTAAAAATATCAAAGTGCACAGTAAAAAAATGCACATATATTGACATAGATCAGGAACTTTGCGATAGAAGTTCTTGGAAATAGATATTATGCTGCTGGAAAGCATAATTATGTTATGTTTTGTCTAGCTAGTCCTGTTAACACCCGATCATTTGGTTGATATTCGAGGTATACAGGTTTAAGAGTTTGATAGAGCTTTATTCCTTGGCATTGTACCCTGGAAATTCATTGCCGATCTATGAATTTGGCTTCTCTTTTTTTGTTGTAAACTAACTTTTATTCTGGACTGACTTTATAAGAGTAACTAAACTTGAACATTATTATGGGCTGGTTCTTGCGGTCTTGTTTGTTCTAAAGAAAACTAGTTGTTCATCATGGTATATTACCTCTATGTACAGGAAAACAGCTAGTTCCTACAGGGAGCTAGAGGCTCGGAAGAACAGAGCAAATCAGCTCGAGAAATTGTATATGGATATGGCAATGCACAAGGAATTGCAGGTTCTAATCTTTTAACTTGACCATGTTTTCTCTATCAATTGAATTATAAATGGAAACTTAATCGTGAATTTCTATTTGCCAAGCAGAAAAAAGGGCGAAAGAGAAAACTACGGGAGGATGAAATTGTCCAACCAACTTCCAAGCCGGTATACAAATGGCGGACAGAACGAAAGAGATAAAGGCAATCCTGAAAGAAGTCATCTCGCACGTGATACATGGTTATTGCAATTTATCTGGAGCACAGAAAGTGATGTCCTGTTTGGATGAACTTCTTATAGTATTCTATTGTAAACATTTGTATTCAAATATTTTTATGCTTACTAAAGGAAGATTTCTCTCGATTTACGACATGATTGAGGACTTTGGTTTAATCTTATTACTGTGCTACTGGCAAAATTGAGATCTCTTCTACATTCCAGACAGGGTGACCATTTTTTGTATGTGTGTGGGGTGCTGATCAGTTAAGACTTAAGAACCTTTTTCATTCACAAGGTGTAGGGTAGGAGATGTAAGCCTTGGAAAAATCAGGTATCAGATTATGGACATTAAATTCTGCTTTCAGAAATGTGTTTTTGATTTTTGATTTGTTTTAGGAACTCTTTTCTTTCAGTTTTCTCTAATTTTCCACAGCAAGAAGAATTCATTGTTTAATCAAATCCCCTTGGCCCTGATGTTAAATTCTTCAGCATAAACCGATGTTCAGTTCTAGACTATCAGGACTATCAGTAGATGCCTTTACGGTTCATGAATAAAATTGGAACAAATGGAAAACGGTTGTCAAATAGAAGTTTATTGCCTAAACGATATCTTTTAGTTTATATAGGTCTATCTCAAATTTCGGAAAATAATGAAATCCTGGCGTTTTAAGTTTGGTCACATAGACCACTTTATATGCACCTTGGACATGGAGGATCATTTTCATCATTACAGGAACTTGGTAACTATATGTTCTGCAATTGCCATGCTTGAAGTCAAACCAGGTGATTCGATTCCGAAAAGGTTCACAAGACCAGGCACACCATGAGTATCTTCTCCCTGCACAAGTTGCATGGATCCAGCCACTGTCATTGTCTAAGTATATAGAAGTCCTCAACAAGAAAGTTCCAAGGTTAGCCTAACTATAAACCACATAATATGGAAGTGCAGCATTTGGATGGTCAATATGTGTGACATGAAACATTTCGTATAAGAAGTAAAGTGCAAGAAGCTACCTGTATGATGAAGTCGACGGGAGGCTGTTGGGGACCCGAAAGTTTTGGCCGGATTCCCGAGTAACCTGGCTCCAGTGATCCATCCTGCAGATTTGGATAGTATTTTCTGATCTCGTGATAAAATCTTTCTGCTTGCCTGGCACTTACGGAATAATTATACCTACACAGTAACTAACAAGCTGAATTTCTTTTGCGAAACTGAAATGTGGAACAGGTAAGAAGTGAATACGGTTAATAAAATTGTACATATACAGCATCCTTCTATTTGTGCTTCTTTATAACGAGTAGATATTAAATGAATCTTCCGAATTGTAAGAACAGATTAAGCTTATTCTGTCCAGTCGTGTGCATTAATTTGGTCCAATTTCTACAGTAAAAGGAGCACACACGATCTACATACAAAAGCCAGGCAGAAGAAAATTTACTTATCCAGAAAGCTTGGTATATCAGCTATACCATCAATCCATTCCACATTTGGGCCAAATTTGACTTGTCCATCCAAGTCGAGAGTAATATGAACTCCAATGCCACCATCCTCTGGCATGGGGTATATCAGACGTTCGAAAGGTGGATCTTTTGTATTTGATAGGGTGAAGTAGCAACCACGAGCGAAAAATGACTGAGGTATGAAACCACTATTTAGGCCATCAATTCTTCTTGCAAGGGCTAAAGCACTCAGTCCTGCAGAATTAACTACAAGCTTAGGGATAAGAATAAGCTCTGGATGCAATGGACACGCTCCATCTGAGTTCTCGAGATCTTTGGTCCCAATTACATGGAGTTGCAAAACATTTCCTTTAACTTGGCCTCCAATCACACATGAATTATAAGAAATGGTTGTTCCATAACTTTCAGCCTCCCCCTGGACAACCCAAACAGGGTTGGCAATCCTGTCAATAAACTATCATAACTCAAAAAGAAAACAACAATAAAGCTAACACTAATGCTCAAATGCATCCAAAGTAGTGTGTTCAACTATTCTGTAAGATGTTTGGTTATATCTATATTTTCGAGAGTGAAGAAACTGCAGAGACAAATCAAGTTTTAGTTGCATACCAGTAAAGAGAGCATCAAAGAATGGGAATCAACAATCCCAGAAACAGGAGATAGTAACGCCTTAACACATCTCAACCCAGGCTCCATTCTCATGGCATCAGAACCCTCAATCATCTTCAGACCTTCAACACCATTTTCACTTCCACGTTTCATTAAACCATACAACTTCGGAACTTCCGAACAACTAGTGGCCACTATCAGCTTTCCAATCTGTCTATGTCCAATCCCTCGCTGAGAGCAGTATTGGTACAACAACTCTCTCCCCTTCACACACAACGAAGCCTAAAATTTCCAATCAAAGCACGAAGAAGCAACCTTTCAGACCTCTTAACAAACAAGAAATCAACACTTTGGTAAAGATAAGACAAAAATGTGATATGAGTATTTGCATAAACCTTGAGAGAACCAATAGGGTAGTAGATTCCCGCGTGAATTACTTCGCTATTCCGAGAACTGGTTGCAGTGCCAAAAGTGGAGGCTGAGTCAAGAACCAGAACCTCTCTGCCCTTGATTGCAAGTTCTCGAGCCACCGCGAGACCCACCACGCCAGCTCCGATAACCACGCAATCAACCTTCTCCACCGGCTGTGACGGTTGACAGGTGGACAAATTCTTGACTAGGATTGAAGATGGAGAAGCTTGAACCCTTCGAATAAAATGCCTCAACATCCTTCTCACTTAACGATCTAGAGAGAAGATGTCTATCATCAACTAATAACTGTATTAATAAATTAATAACTAATATTTTAAAATTTGTATAAATTAAATTAAAATTTATTTTTTATTTGATAGAAAAAGAATATTTTAGCTTAAATTGTATAAGTTTAAAAAAGTAGCTAAATTAAAAATTTTATAAAGTTATTGCTGAAAATACTCACATGTGAGTTTTCCACGTTGGAGAAAGAGGGAAAAGAAGTCTAACATATAAATCTAGTGGGTTGCTCTACCTATTGCCAATTAGTTTTAAGTTGGAAGATCACTTGAGCTTGTGTGTGGTCTAATTTTCCTTTTCGTATAGGCCTACAAGCCTATTACAAATTTAATATGGTATCAGAGTCAAAGAAGATTTTGGCCTACTATTTTCCCTAGAAGGGGTCCGTTATTTAAGCAACTGGAGAGTTGAAATTTACATGGAGCAAGTGATCCAGCAGTATTGTCTGCCTCAAGACGAGGCCTATTTAATCTCAATCAGAAGTTCAACCTTGATGAGGATTGTCTACATACCTCACCAGATTGCCCAAGTAAAAAGAGACTCACATGTGAGGGAAAGTATTGAGAATACCCACATGCGAATGTCTCATATTGGAGAAAGAGGAAAAAGAAGATTAACAGATAAGTCTAGTGGGCTACTCCACCTGTTGCCAATTGATTTTAGGTTGGAATCTCACTTGTTCTTGTGTGTGGTCTAACTTTCCTTCTCATGTAGGCCCGTAAGCCCATTGCAAATTTAATAGTTATTAAAAATTTAAAAATTAAACACTTTTAAATATTTTATCTTTTTATTATAAAAATTAGTTAAGAATAAATCATATAATACTGCAATAATAACAACCTTATTACACAAAACTCTTCATTTTGTGAAGATTAGAGGAAAAATATTAATTGTACACAACTTTTTTTTCTACTGTCTTCGTGAATCAAACTTGTAATCTTTTTTTCTTATTATTTATTATTTAATTTTGAATTAATAACTTTTTTTTGTTGCCCGCGAGGTGTCCTAAGAGGGTCCCAACTATGAAAAGGCACCTTTAAGCCATCCACACCCAGATTAATCCCCGCTAGAACCGGGTAGGTTCCTTGCGGGAGGCAAAGCTCTGACCCCAAGTTTTAAACGGCTGCATACATGAGGGGGTTCGAACCCACGACCTCACTTAAGCGAGGAGAGTCCTTTACCAGATAACCCCTTAACCCACGACCTCACTTAAAAGATTACTTATTAAATCAAATATTTTAAAAAGGTTTAGTATTATTTTTTTAAATAAAAGCTTAACCACTATTGAATTTGTAGATGAGAAAAGGTTTGCCTTGCTTGAGTGATTATTTATATTAATTTAATTTCCTAATTTTTTGCAAATTATTAGAAACAATGATCTAAAGTTCTTACTTTATTGAAAAACAATGATTTAGAGCATTGCCAATTTAGGTATAATCTCTCTACCTAGCTCTTTCTTCTATATTTGTTGCCGCTTGAGTGCTATTAATTGTTGTACTTATGGCGAACCATGGGACATACTTGTTGGATGATTTTGTAATTCCTCCTAAATTTGGGTAACTATTAATTATATTTTTTGGTTTTTAAATAAATTATTAGTGAAGTTGCATAATTTGATCTAGTTATAGATAATAAAGTAACCAATAAATGATCTAGATTAATGGGTCGAAATTCAGATGAAAAATAAATCTTAATTAGTGTGGACCGCCCTACATCTACCTTGTGATAAGGAAGCCCGATATGAAAGTTATATAAAAATTAAGGTCTCATACAGTTGCTCATATCAATCGTAGGCATAACGAATCTCTGATCCATTAAGAGAACTTACGTATTGAGAAAATTGTAGAAAGACCTACCCCAAATCCCGTAAAGTACTTTCCATAAAATGTTCCGGGAGATTCATGATCGTTTGGAGCTCGGAATAGACATCGAAATCATAGATGGAATCGAAATCAGATATTTCGCATTAACTTTATTTTTAATCCTTTCACGTAGATCCGATATACGTAATAACATTTATACTACATATTACAAAATTGTCATTTCGAACCTTTATTATATATATATATATATATATAAAAGTATTAACTGTAGATATATATGGTTTCCAACTAATAGGCCACGTTCTTTTAAACACGAACATGTGATATGGGGGACCATCGTTAACTTTGTTCCAATTTGCCTTTAAATTGTCCGGAATATATTCTTTGTCTCTGCATTTAAATTGAATAATCACATCTATCTGCAAGCAATAAAGTTTTCTCTTTTACTCCTTTTTCTTTTTCAAAACAATTAACTATTAAATTTTGGGTTAATTGTAAAAAAAATTCAAACTTTACTCAATTTTATAATATTAATCCAATTTTAAAAATGATTAATTTTATAATGCTACAAAATACTCAAACTTTTAATTTTTTAATAAAAATAATCAAATGTTAAGTTTTCGTTAATATAAATTACGTAGCGAGTTACATTAAATTAATATTTTTGTCACGTTACTATTATATATGTATTTGTGTTATGTATGAATTTTATTATTTAACGAATTAGAAACATCTAAAACTCGTAGTTATATACTCTTTCATATATTTCAGTTTATAATTATTTTAGAATTTTTGATATTTTTAATTTATCAAATAATAAAATTTATACATGACAAATATAATATGTGATAGTTACGAGATAAAAATACTAATCCAACATAGCTCGTCACATTATCTGTATTAACGGAGAATTTAATGTTACGTTATTTTTGTTAAAAATTAAAAGTTGAAACATTATAGTTTTATGTAACTCTAAATTAAGCTACATGTGTTTATACAATTTGTGGACAAGAGAAAACAATTCCAAAGTTAATTAGAAAATTTTTGAATTCCTAATGTTTGGGTGAATGTTCAAGTAATTTAAGAATCTCCGAAAGGGATATATCGGAGGGTCAGGAGGAGAGGAGTTTTTCCTGAGACACACTGAATTTGCTTTGCTCAGTTCTGATTACTTGATCCACACGTTCCCGACCCTTTACCTTTCCTTTCCTCCTCGTGTTGCATGAGAAGTGACCCTTTCGTGTTCTTACATATGTATGTGTTCTCGTCTCGACCACGACTGTCCTCCCACAGTTACTCTCGAGAGAAAAATGTTTTCTATGTCTCGATCTTATCTTGGTTTTTGTATCAAAGTGATGCCGTATTTTATAATATTTTCTTTAATTTTAAAAATTTTCCAAAAATTTATTACATAATTATTATTTATTAATAAACAAAAATAATAATATATAAGACTGCCATTGATGCATACATATTATGAGACCTAATAATTTGACGTTATTTTTCTATATCGAACTAACGTACTCGTCTCTACTCTTGTGTTGAAAATTTTCGTAATTCTACATCGAAAAGAAATATAAGAATAAAGTGAGTTATATATAAAGATATCACTCATAAACTATTGCTTTTGAATTTTGAATTCGGATATAATGTCAAAATTATATATGGCTCACTTAGATCCGTTCTAATTTCTCCTCAAGTCCCCTTAAAATCCTTCGTTGATAACAAAAAAAGCCCCCTTCAAAACTTTTCATAACTATCATAGCTAAGATGGTAAAATCTGATGAATAGAAATTCATATATTTGGGTTAAGTAAATAGGTAATTCATGGTACGATTCGAATGTTTCGCATAAGTTATATATTGAGAGAGAGCTAGTACGATATGGATGGATCTACTTACGAGAGAAAGATGTTGAAAATTCAGTAATCTTACTTTAGAAGTAGACATAAGGGTAAAGTATCCTATTTCTCACAAAAGTTTTAAACTGGTGTGGTACATTCAGACTTTTGGGTATGGTTATTCAATATAATGTTGCTTCTCTTAAGAAGGGGAGTGTTGGGAATAAATAATAAGGTGAGTTCTGAACTAATACTGATTAGAGATTAGAAGAGTTAAAGTTGGGTGGGAAGCTAATACGACTGTAATTACATAAGAAGTGGGGGTTCTGCAGGACCTTGAATAGGTAAGGGAAGTTTGTTTGTAACCCAAACGGGAATGTCGGGGTCCTCTCTTCTTGCAAATCACAGCTGTATATCACACGCCAAATCATGTCAACCTATGGAGTCGTACGGTTTTGATGAATTAGGTGGAGCCCAGTTGGGAATGGACGAGTGATGATTGAGGTGGCGGTGGGGTTAGGGGAATATGTGATATACACGATGATGATTCAGATTTGTATGGTAGGGTTACTAAGGTGGAGCCTCTTTTTTCCTACCATATGTTGATTATGATGCTTTTATCCGGAGATAGACATTTAGGCTCGGATCAAGCCAGCCTGACTTGTAATGAATGGGTTAGCCCATGGTCAACATGTCAAGCCCAAACTGACCAGGCTTTAGGCTCAACTTTTCTAAAAAAAATTAGACCACGGGTCAATTTGAGTTTGAATTGGCCCCTTCGATCTGGCCCAAGGCACAACATCTATAACAAAACGATATTGTTTTGCAAAAATGACATCATTTTTAATTTTTTAATCTTAAAAGATAAAAATAATAAGTCAGGTTAGACTTAGATTGAGCCTGGGCTTAACCGAATCTATCTCTAGGCCTGAGCCCTGCCTAATCCGTTGTCATCCCTAATTTTAGCTCATCTCACGGTTCTTATTAATTCATAAAAGATTCCAATCCGGAATAATATCACATCGGCAAAAAGAAATATAAGAATAAAGTGAGTTGTACGCAAAGATAAAACTCATAACTTATTACCTTAAGATTTTTTGCGGAGATATGATATTCTAATTATATGTGGACTTACTCAAACATGAAACACACTTGTTTTAGTGTGTCAATTAACATATATTCCAAAATTCAACTTAAGGGATGATATTTGATTTAGTGACTACATTAATTATAAACGTATTGATGAACTATTCCATAAAAGGCTATTTTGAAATTGTAAAAAATGATAAGCTAAGAGCTACATTCTAGTGTAAGATGATGAGTTTCGTTGTATAACCATGTAAATTCTCATAAATGTTTAGAAAAAGGCATTAATAATATTTTTTACTTTATTATATGAAATTAAAAAATTATCTACCTAAGTCCTATAATTTCTAAAAATTATCATTTGTTTATTTTCATTTAAGGAGGATTGTTGAAGACTCTAAAAATATTATGTTTTGAGGACAAAAGTTTATATGATTGATTTATATAAGGAAAGATGTTGTTTCTCACCTATAAAAAATGACCTTGTCCCTTTTTTTGTGTCAATTTTATTAAGAGATTATGAATTGGTTGTGGATGGTAATGAAGTTTGAAATTTACAAACGAGGAAATTTCACATTAGAAAGAAACATAAGTATAAAATGAGCTATATATAAAGATAGACTCATAAGTCATTATCTTAAAGTTTTAAATTGAGATATAATATTCTAGTTACATATGGATTCACTTGAACTGGTCCAATTTCTCCTTAAACTCCCTAAAAAATGTTAGTTCATGAAGTAACTTAAATGGCTCAGTGTTAGCTATAAGTTGAAGAAGAGTTAGTCTGATATGGATGGATCCACTTATGAAATGGGAGATGTTAAGAATTTATAAGAGGAATAATCTCACATCGACAAAAAGAGATATAAGAATAAAGTGAGTTGTGTGCAAAGATAAAACTCATAACTTATTACTTTAAGATTTTTTGTGGAGATATGACATTCTAATTATATATGGACTTACTTAAACATGAAACACACTCGTTTTAGTGTATTAATTAACATATATTCCAAAATTTAACTTAAGGGATGATATTTGATTTAGTGACTACATTAATTATAAATGTATCGATGAACTATTCCATAAAAAGCCTATTTTGAACTTGTAAAAAATGATAAGCTAAGGGCTACATTCTAGTGTAAGATGATATGTTTGTTTAAAGCGATTGAATATTGGCTTTGTCATTGCTTGTAACCTATAAGTCATATCAATAAGTGTTATTTAAAGATATAACACATATAATAATATGTTGACATTAATAGGTAGATGTCCAAATAGCAACATTTACCTATTTGTATGGGCAACAATGAGAGTAGAGAAAAGGGAAACATGAAAGTACATTTTTTGATAGCCTAGTAGATGATATTGGCAATAGCAAGTATTGAGTTTTCAGGAGTGACAAACATAAGATCATTGGAATTTGTATTTAGATTTTAATAATAAAATTTAGCAAATTGGCAAACTTATGTTATCCCGTAAACTTTAAGCAGGGTTCGTAATAACTTTCGGGAATGAGTTCGTCCAATATGATCATATCAACACATTTTAGGAATTTATGAACAAACTTACAATAGTGATACAAGGTGTTGTATTATCATCAATGATCAAATGTGCCTGTTGCTTCTTCGAATTGTACAAGGTAAGAGTTTGAAAGAAACAAGCCAATATGGAGAGTGTACATAAGGAAGCGCTTGATTGACAAGATAACAGTCCTAAACAAAGTTGATTGGGAGTGCCTTTGATAAAAGATATAAAATAGATCGTTTATCAAACAATACATCATTTCAATACATATTTGAGAAATGAGCTAAGTAGATGGTTATTTACAATAGAGGAATGTGCCTAAACATTATAAAGATGCTAAAAAAGGAACAAAAATAAGAGGCAACCATTTACTTAGCTCATTTCTCAAATGATGGGAAGTTTGAGATTAAACATTACATGAATGGTTATTAAGTTGCTAATCTAAAAACATAAGTATGCTCTTTTGGTAAATAAGAGGTGACAGATATCTCATGTAATCATTCAATTTTAGTAATTACTTCATAGAGGAGAGATCAAAACGAATATGTTCAAGACTACTTCTCTAAGGAGGCACACCAAAGACGTTATTGAAAATCTATATATTCATATTTTAGTTAAAATTTTTGGATAGTACCCAGGGAACAACATGAATAATTTGTAAATCATTTAACACACGAGAACAAAACAATGAAACCCAAAAAGGAGGAGAATCAGAGAACATGTTAAAAGGAAGAAAGGCAACATGTGAAATAAAATATGAAGGCAATGCACTTGTAGTAAATACAAAAAAGTTGGCTACAATTTAAGAACAACACCATGATAATGACCTTCCTTGCATAACCATGTAAATTCTTATAAATGTTTACAAAAAGTTTTAACACATGTTTCATTGTAATGTAGGGGCATCTGCGAACTCAAGACAGTATTATGTTTAAAGTTATAGTAAATAAAGGAAAGCAACATATTAATGCAATCGTGGGTTAAATAAATAACACTAGTTCTCAAAGATAAAGTATTAGGACATCTACAAGACATAAGGCACATCAATAAGGAGAGTCAACTATGAGAACTATATGTAGATCCCACATCGGTTGGAGAGAGGAACGAAGTATGCCTTATAAGAGTATGGATATCTCTCCCCCTAAGACCCGTTTTTCCTGGTGGGGAAAGAGCAAAACCATAAGGGTCTTGGCTTAAGGGGCAACTCAAAGCGGACAATATCTGTGGGCGGGTATGGATTGTGAGATCCTACGTCGGTTGGAGAAGGGAACAAAGTACGTCTTATAAGGGTATGGATACCTCTCCCCCTAAGACACGTTTTTCCTGGTGTGGGAAAAGCAAAACCGTGATGGGCTTGACCCGAGGGGCAACCCAAAGTGGACAATTTTTGTGGGAGAGTAATCTGGGATGTTACAAATGGTATCAAAGCCAGTTCCTGACCCGTTGTGCCAGCGTAGGACGCTGGGTCCTAAGAGGGTTTGAATTGTGAGATCCCACATCGGTTAGAGAGGGGAACGAAGTACGCCTTATAAGGGTATGGATATAATCTACCCCTAAGACGCATCTTTCCAAGTAGGGGAAGAGCAAAATCGTGAGGGTCTTAGCCCAAGGGACAACCTAAAGGGAATAATATCTGTGAGCAGTTGATCTGGGCTGTTATAAATGGTGGGCATTGTTGCAAGTGGTGGGCACATGACACTGTAAACAAAACTAAGTTAAGAACATTTGAAACTAGTGGAAGACCCTTTAGTTGGTTGTATAAATTTTGTCCTCTGTCAGAACCATATGTGTACAACAATTGTAAATATGTTTTTTTTGTTTGATATGTATGACCCAGGTTTTATCTTTATGTTCATGTTAATATCTGGCATGGTCTAATGTGCAACTTCTCATTTGTGTGTATAAGATGTATAAGGTGTAATCGAATATATTTTTATTTGGACAATGAATATGTGGTTCATTGTTTGTGTTTTAGGTTATGTAAGACAATACATTTTATTTTCAAAAAACTTAAACTATTCAAAAGCATTAGAATTTTTGTTGATGATGGATTAATAAACAAGTTAACCACATCAAGTGTATTCACTGTGCTATGTGTTTTAACTAATGATTAAAAAATTTGACCAGTAACCGGTTCAACCATAAAAATCTTGAATCGTCTAACTTTTCAGTTCGATTTTTAAATTTTCGGTTTGATTTACTTTAATAACTCTTATTATTAAAAATCGATCAATTTAGTAATTAAATGATCAAATTTTGTAAATTAATAAGTACTTATAAACTAACATTAATCAATTCATTTAACAATATCTTTTTTCAATTAAACTTCAAATTATTTGATGGGTAAAGATAATCTTTCCATCATATTTTAAATTATTTACTTTCATTCAATCTTTAGTCGGATTTAAGGTAGTTTAATACCGATTGAACCTTGTTAATGATTGAGCGTCAAGAAAAAAAAGAAAGTTATCCATTTCAATTGAAGAATCAAGCATCGAATCCGATGTTTTCAAATGGATTTTTTCAATGTGCATGCCCAAAATAGTGTCTCACGTCGACTTTGAGATCCAATATGAGTACTATAACTGTTAGCCCCGAATTTTTTTTATAATTAATTAAGCATGATTAGCTTGATTAAGTAAATTAAGTAGCATTAATTAAGTTAGCATGTGGCATTAATAAGTAGATAGCATGTATTAAATATGTTAGTTAGAATTAATGAGTTAGGTGAATTAAATGAGTTAATGAGTTAGTGGGCTTGAATATAAGTTATGGGCTCAAATGGTAAGTAAGTAGAAGAAGAAAGAAATAAGAAGAAGGAAATAAAAGAAGAAGAAGGAGATGGGCTTGGGCTTAAGTAGTATAAGTAGGATATAAGAAGAAGAGTAAAAAGAAGAGAGTAGTCTTGTAAGTGGGGAGAGCAACGAAAATAGAAGAAAGAAAGGGAGAGAGGGAGACGTCGGTGGAGAGAAGGAAAAGAAGAGAAAAGTGGTTCTAGGGTTGTGATTTTCTTGAGATCTAAGGAGATTTGGAAGAAAGCTCAAGAGTTAAAAGCATAGAGGAAGGCAAGAGCTTTATTTTGAGTCAAGTATCAACTTGTGTAGTTGAAGATAAAAGGTAAGTCTTCATTTCATGGTTGAGCTTTTGTTGGGTTTTTGATGTAGAAAGCTTAGTTCTGGAATGGGTATTGTGATTCTACTATCAATTTCAAGTGGCATGATGTATGGGTTGTGTATTGAAGTTTTGTTGATTTGGTTTATTGTGTCTCTTGAAGGAGATCAAGAGGAGAGAG
>JANZLH020000035.1:2985719-2999916 GCA_026770325.2 Erythroxylum fimbriatum | reverse complement strand
TTTAATGTGGCATATGAAACCTTAATGCTTATGTATTCACTTCATGCATATTTATATGCTTGTAGTTTGTGACTTTTGAAAGGTTTTTGCTTCCATCTAAATATGCTCTCTAGATGTAATATTTATCCTCCATAGGATCATGAAGTCATCAGGTTTTGAATTTTCTCAAATATATTGGCTACACAACTAAATATTTGTAAGATTTTTGCGTGTACACCTTATGTTTTTGCATCCATATCAGGATTATATGTTCTCTTTCCTAAAGAAGAAACTTTAATAAAGATGGTGGCACTTGGAGCTTATCTAAAATTTTGCCTGCTTTGGAGATTTTTAATTTATATATAATTAATTTACTAATTACATATACTTGAATATCACGAAATGTTGCTTCCTCGATGGTTAATCTAGATGCAACATCTCCAGACTGCTTGTATTTCTCTATATATTTCCTCTCCAAAGCATCAACCTGATCAGAACTTTAGTTGATTAGTTCAAGTAGAAATATGCAGCCATGGAAAACATATGTCAATCATCAGGTGGGTAAACGATACCTCACGCCGGTCACCAGCGACCCATGCAGTGGCTTCATTGAGTTGATTATCACAACGACTTTTATATAAAATCTGAAATTTGGAAACATTAACAATCAGATAATAAGCAATCATCAAGTAGACTGACTAAGAATAGAAAAATTAAACAAGGACAAGCTTTTTTCATTCAAATAATCAAAAAAATTTTGACCATGGGATACAGTTTTGAGCATGCCATTCCATTATATTTAACATTATCAATGCAAAATGTTGGTAAGTTTACAAAAATTGAATGAATCAAATCATTCATTACCTGAGTTTTCACCATGTAGATCACATTTGGAATTTCTTAAGTCAATTACACCTGCCTTTTTTATACCAACCCTACTTATTACAAACTTTGACAATTCTTATCCATGATCTTAACACAATCCATGATATCAACAAGGTATGAATTAAGCAGTTTGATTATCATATTGGAGTCGATGATGCAAGGAAAGTTTCTATAGGACTCAAGCGTAAATAAAACAAATAAAAGCCAATCACACTTTCGTTCATCAAATGAGAATACAATCGTGATAAAAGATTGCATCTGGAACTCGAAGCTTGTAGCCACATATAGGCAAATATTTCAAGAGAAGAAAATTAAAACATATTATGACTATCATAACAAGAAGAACCCCTTCAACTGAAATAAACAAAAGAAGTCAGGACCCACTTACAATTTCCTGCATCTTGGTACGATAGAACTCAACCTTCTGTCTAGAATCCAATATGTCCTTCTCCAGCTCTTCAACCTTCAATTATAGAAGGAACAAAATTTTCAAGCATCCCCACATATGCATTTGTGTGTGTGTGAGAGAGAGAGAGCGAGAGAGGGAGGGTGTAGATATAAATATATATGTTTAAGAATAATATCAAGGTATTTCAATTCAAAATGGAGTATGACATCAATCGTTTTACTGATGCAACTTTAGAAAGTAAAACCAACTACAAATGCTTCCTAGGCATACATACAGAAACTTCTATTATACAAAATTGAGCAATTCCATGACAAGATAGCAGAAAGAACAAGTGCCTTCTTATGAGCTTGTGATGCCTCTTGGAACTTTGAATTTAGGGAGTCCTGCTCTTCTTGGCTTAGCTGATCCACTAGAAGCTTTTCCAGCGCAGGAACCTTGGGCTTTGGCTGAGGAGGTTGCTTTACATCAGCTTGAGCAACAGAAGGTGGCCTTGGTGGTCTCGGTGCAGCAGCAGATGGCGGTCGAGGAACAGGTATAGTATGTGGATGTCTCAAACCTAAGGATATTCATTAGCTTCTCACTTAAAAGTGAATCCACAGTGTAGATATAAAACTAATATTGTAAACATATACCATACCAGGAGCTGATGCCAAAGTTCCAAAACCATGTGAGGCAGCAGGGTGACTTGTCATGGATAGCAGAGTTTCGTCTGACATCAGACTGCTTGGAAGTGTTGTAGGAAGAGGAAGACCTTCTCTATAACGTTCCATCAAATAGAGAGCAGTACAGAACTCCCTCAAAGAAAGCATGCCGTCATTATCCTGATCAGATAGGTCCCATACCTTTTTTAAGATCTCTGAATCACCAAGACTAATTAATTAGAAGATCAGTACAGCTTTCGTAACTGTAAATAGTAAGGAAAAAGCTCCAATATGAATTCTCATAAAAATATCACCAATGCACATAAATGCCAAGAAAGATTCTAATGATTATACTATGTTAATGAGATGCTGCAAGCAACAAGTATGCCCACTCCGATTCCTGGTATGTTTCTGATTATGCTTCAATTGTGTTAAATAACCTTTTAACCTGAATGAGTTTCAAGGAAACTGTGCAAATTAAACAAATACCAATAGCTAAAACAAACTGAGTTTATCAATCTACCTCTTGGTAGCCTCCAACTTAAGAAGAGACTTCGAGCTTGTTCACCAGTAAGTTTCCCATCTCTATCAGTGTCAACTTGAATAAATACCGTCGTATACTTCTGAATGTCAGATTGAGTAATCCTTGGCCATTGAGGCTGGGATTGATTAGACACTGAACTTCCAGCTCCAACAGAAAAACCAGGAGTGGCAACAGTTTGGACATTAGCCAGCTCATTTTGTCTTCCAGTTGGAGGACCAGATCCAGGTTGTTGGGAATATGTAATCTGTGAAGAGTCATGGGAACTTGGTTTTGAAGAAGGTTGGAAGCTTCCTGATGATGGAACAATTGTCGATGAAACAGATATGTTGCCCGTAGAAGATGCAGCTGGTGAGGATCTTTGATTCAATTGAATGGGAGTTGCAGCAAGTACATCTCCAAAATGTGAGTCAGATGGAAATACATTTTGTGATGATTTTTGGGAGTCCTTTGTTGCTTGTTGATTTGATGATAAGGACACATTTTGAGCTTTTGGAACAGCAGAAGGCACCTGCCCAGCTGTCATCTGTGGCCTTGATTGGCCAGCAGGTGCAAACCCCGGCACCGCCATCCCAAATCCATCCTGAGTCGTATTAAGAACAACCCCTCTGCTGGGAATTAGAGTAGCGGACCCACTTGTATTTCCAGCAAGCAAGTTGGTTGAGACTGATGAACTTGGAGGATGAGGAGCACCTGTGTTACTCCCCCTGGACACCATTTGGCCTGCAGGAAGCTGCTGTGGAGGGGACATAGGGATAGGGAACATAGCCTGAGTTGGTCTGGGGTACTGATTTGGCTGCGTTTGAGAAAACTGGTGGTTTGTGCTCACAGTTCCAGGTGCTTGTTGTGGTCTGATGCCAACAATTTGCGGTGTTGCAGATGTGCTGCCAGTCAACTGCGCAGCAGATGGTCCTACTCTAGAGGCAGGTGTTGCTGCAAGGTTTATCTGTGGAGCGGGAATTCTAGCTGAAGCAGGACTATACAGTGCTGCTCTCACGATCTCCGGAGTCAACTCTTTCTTACTTTGTGCCACAGTTACAAGCTTAAGGGCATTATAGAATTCTGGCCGACCAAGGAAGCCAGCTTCCTTCTGATCAGCATGCATCCATACCTGCATAGAACCGAACAGGAACAAACTGTCAGGTTGGTGTAACAAGAATAAATCATCAATCAGGAAAGGCTTTTATAGTAAAGTGCAAAGAGATATGCACAATTATGCTGAAGAAAACAAAGAACGTGGCTGAGTCCGATCACAGTGAAGTAAGCGCAGATGTTTTCAAACATTCAACAGCATAAGTTAGTTTCTATGCCTCATGAGCAGATGATTATAAAGACTTTCAACAAGGAAATTGTGAAATGTATCTAGTAATTAACCAAATAGAGAAGAACTATTCCAATGACCCTAATTTACATGAAACGAAAATTTTCCAAGCAAAAGTCTTCAAATACAGAGCAATACCTGAGCAAGAACTTGCTTGGATAAACCTGAGCCTTGAAAGAAACCGACGGCTTCAGCTCCACTGATCTGACCGTCACCATCCAAATCTGCTCTCCTAAAATATGCATCAAACATATCGCTAGTCGCGCTCAGCGCTGCCATTTTCGGTCAACACCCCCAGCCAAATTAACTGGAAATTATCAAATCCAATAATTTCCGAGATCACACTCACAGTCTCTTTGATTTTTTATGTTCTTCGCAGAGAAGGGAAAATAGAGAGAGAAAGAAGATGGAGAAAGTGTGAGAGACGAATAATATCGAACCAAAAGCCCACTGAATGGGAAGCCCACAAACGGCCAGCCTTTTTATTACGTGGCTACTTTTGAGTGGACCCTTGTCAAGCCATCTCACATCCTTACTAATTCTTTTTCTTAATCTCTAATTTGTGGGATTATTTAGGGTTTTTTGTTTTGTTTTTTTATATTTTTTGTTTTTCTTTTAAATAAAAATAAAAACATGTTTAATTGATAGTGTCATTGTATTTTTATTATTGATGGTAAGTGTATATTAGATGAAACTTAAAGATAAATTATTTTTAATTAATTAAATTTATTTTAATCTCTTATATGATATTTTATTAATAAATTATCAACAAAAAACACTTTATTTTATTAAAATAAATAATTTAATATTTATTTTAAATATATTTTAAGTATTGAATAAAATTTTATTTAAAATTTATATATTTTGAAGATATTTTAATTATATCAATTAATAATTATAAATTTAATTATAAAAATTATCTAATTATTTAAAATTTTATTAATAATTAATTTTAGTTAATTAAATGTATAATATTAAATTAAGGAGAAAAAAAGTGGTGCATTTACTAGTATAAATACATTTGAAGATTCAGGTACCCACTCAAGGGGTTGAAGCTACATTTGGCCATATTGAGAAAATGAAAATTGGCATTTCAGAGATGGATTGATCTTTATATTCCTAAATGGACTTCGTTAGTGTTTTATATCATGAATTGTGTACGATAACTTGTGGATGATCTATATAAAATTAGATAGGAGAGAATAAAGAAATAACTACGGAGAACCAACTTGAAGGTATAGAATTGTAAAAAACATGAAAAGAAGATGGGATTTGAACCAATTCTCTTATTATTGGATGGGAATGTTGGTATGAATAGATAAGGGAAAAACACTTTATGGCATGTAAGTGGTGGCTATATTTATATTTAAAAATTAATAATATTTTAGTTTGATCTAAAATATCTATTTAAAAATTAATATACCGCAATCTTCACAGATTTATTTGCTAAATTAATCCATAATATTATTAATTCTATATATAATTAAATTAAGACTAACTAATATAATATCCAATCTATAAAGTACTTTTTAAATTAAGGATAGCCTTCTCATCCGATCTTCAATTAAGATGATTAAAGATTCCATGGAAAAGTTATGAAAAACTCTTCAACTTTTATCATTTGAGTATTTTGAGAAAATGTGAAGACCATAATTAGAGATATAACTATGTCTCAAGACATGTTTGTTAAATAAATAACATTGTTTAGGTCAAACTTGGGATTTGAGCGTGTCTCAAATTGTTTTATTCACTTTTTTAAAAAAATAATATTGTTTTAAAGAACTTCATAAGATTCTTTTAGTATTTGAAATAATCTTAATCAGAGTTAAGATGATAAATTTAAAATGCATTATCTAAATTGAATAGTGGATAAGTTAAATTTAAATTACTTTTGTATATAATTATCAATACTCTGGTTTCATATAAAATATTAATTTAAAAATTAAAATTTTGAAATCAAGATGCACTTATTTTTTAAATTAAACCAGAATATTATTAGTTATATACAAAATTAAATTAAATATAGTTAATCCAATATCTAATTTAGACAATGGTTCTTAATTTAAGTATGACGTTCCCATCCCAACCTATGATACAATTAAGATTTTATGGAAAGATTAGCAAGAGCTCTAAAACTTTTTACTTTGAGTTTTTTGAGAAAATGTGAAAAATATGGCCACCAAGGAAATACCTTAGGACATTGGCTTGTCCTAAACCATGTTCTTTATTTTTTTCCAAAAATTTTAAAATACAAAAGTTTTAGATCATTTCTAAGTTTTTTTTGTAGTATCTTCAATCATCTTAATTTGAGTTCATATGAGCAAGTTATACCCTATTTAAAAAGCATTATTTATGATGGTTTAGATAGATTTAATATTTACTTTCTCAGAAAAGAAAATCAAAAAGACAATCAATTCCCATTAAATCGAAACAGCAACAATCACACAACAAATAGTCCAACTAATATAAAAACAACCAAAACCCATAAAAACTAAATAAAACAAAAACCCCAGAAGCAAAATCCCTTTTCCAACTAACAAAACACAACAAATGAGATAAACTTTAAATCTTCAACAACAAGACTGCACCTTTATAATCAGACTTTCTCCCAAGACCCCAAAAGAAAAAAGACAACAGAAAAATGCCAAATAAAAATTGACACAAAGATCGTGCATACTTTGACAAAAAAGAAAATAGTACAGCCCAAGATTGAATTTGGGAGCCTTCAGAATCTTAACCTTTCTAATGTAAACATTATGTAGAGGAAATATGCTTGATGTGGCCTTCTCAATCTCTCTACCAATGCTTTCAGGAATGAACTTCTGCACCAGATCTTTCAAATCACAAGAAGAAGACTGGTTAATCATGATTTCCCTCATCTTCTGGCGGATCTGAAAATGCAAAGAGCAAAACAAGCAACCCATAGTTAGTAGGTGTAGCTAATGCATAACCAATCAAGAGTAACCTGGAATATATAATAAACCTGACGGATCTGGCTGGACTGAGCATAGCAGGTCCTCTTGACCTGGTTTGCACGTCTCTTAGTGAATGCAATGCAGAATAACCTCAAGCTGTAGTTATCTGTTGTCTTCACATCCACATGGGCCTCAATTAGGGTCTGCCACTTCCTGACCAGAGACCTTAGTTTGTCTGTTGTAAAGTCCATGCCCTACACGGAAATATATTTACAAGAATAGAACAGCTTAGACCATCATAGTCCATCCATATGTGATGGTAAGAAAAATGCCACCTACCCAGAAATTTGTCAGCACATTCCTCCCTTGAACATCTTCTGCTCTAAGTCGAATCTTCCTGTAGGCATGATCCTCATCCTTTTGAAGATCGGCAAGAGAGACTTCAAAGACCCTATGTTTCAGTCCCTCGGAAGCAATCTGTTAAGAGGAAGCAAACATGATCAAACAATTCCAACACAATTAACAAACCTTTGTTTTCCGGCTAAGTTATAGAAAATACTTCTTGACAACTAAATGCTCCTTTATCCAGGGAATCACTACAAATGCAGGATATGCATATATCCGAGCACAAGTGAAATTGACAACAATACAGAAGTCAAACGTATCATATCCTTGGAAAAAAAAGTTAAATCGATATAAATCCCACATTCAACTCATTTATTGAAATTTGGTCCTTCCAACTTTCTATGTCTTAATGAGAGCTTGCAACCAGAAAAAGATCACAGCCTTGCATACACAATCATCACAATCATAAATGTAATTAAAAAACTACACAATATACAGAGAGACAGACCTTGGTTCCCTGAGTTCTGCTAACGAGTGTTTTGCCAACGCTTCTGACAGAGAAAACTGAAGGCGCCTTGATGTCATACCAATCCTTCTTAGCGAAAGGGTCCACTCTGATTCATTTGTTCATCATCAAAACCCAACCCATCAAAAACCACAACCACAAACATCCATAAACTCAATGTACAGTCACTAAACTGACAAATCAAACCCAAACATAGATTCCAACTAATTGTTCAAAAAATTACGCAAATCGTATCTAATAATCAGATACGATTAAAAGAAATGAGAAAAGGGTCAGCCAGAGAACTCACGCCTTCTTTTTGCCACCCTTCTTGCCCTTGGAAATCCTCTTGTTCTTCCTGCAAAACAACACAGAAAACACGTCAATAATCGATCTTTTCGCGAAAATATTCATAAATAAGTAGACATAATGAGACATTGAACAGACACAGAGATACATTACCCTACGGCCATGGTTGCTTCAAGGAGGCAATACAAGTGATCGAGCAGGCAATACAACCTAAAACCCTAGGTTCGGTTTTTTCTTATTAGATAGAAACTGGGCCGAAGCGAGCGGACTTAAAGTCAACGGGCCAGACTATAGTTGAGCTGACCTTGGGCCTGTTTTTTCTCCCCAACTCTGATCATCTCTCTTGCTCCTCCTCTCTCTTGCTCCCTCCACTCACCCTCAAGTCAACGTCCTATTTTCCTACACTTCTATCTTCAAGTCCTCCTTTTTCAACCCTGGAACGTCTAGGGTAATAAAATGACCTTCAGGGGTCTCCTTCCGATCAACTCTGGCCGGGGAGAGATCGACATTGTTGCCTCTGTCAATCCCAAAAGGAATTTGCTCCAATATTTTGAAAGGGTCGAGGAACCTGTCAGACCAGAGATCGACAGGATGGTCTACGAATGGCAGGACAGATGAAGTAGACGGTTCAACAGCTAAGAGAAGGAGCAAGAAGAAACCGAGAGAGAACGACGGTCTCATTGTTTTCCAATTTTGATTTTTTTTAATTTGAATTTAAAAGATTAGTCCAATAATTTAATCGGATTTTGGTAAGAGGGCACCAAAGGTTGTCATTATGAACTACCAAGCTAGGGCAAAGAGAGCATGGAAGTGTCAAGTTGTAGGTTCAAGATGGCAAAAGTTTGGCGCTACTGATAAGTTTCTTTCCAAGATAAGAACAGGAGCAGGGCATGGGGATGCAAAGTTTTGTAGTATCATCCATCTCCCCTTTTCATGCATTTAGCTGACAAGAAGACACCAACATCCTAGAAAATCCCAAAAATGTAAGCAAGCAGCCTCAAAAATCTATTTTTGGATTTGATTCGATCCTGATATCCATATCCAAGCCTAATCTATCCCCTACCTGTACACATATATCTGTATATGGTCCCCTAGGGGTAGGTTGCCGCTTTTGTTTCTTTTGCATTTTCCATGGTGCTTCCTCTACGACCATCATTGGAGATTACTGACATGAGCAATACTTTCATTCTTCACGGAGATTGAAGTTGGTGCGCTTTGATCTTCCTGTTGGCGTGTTATGATGGAGGGAAGAGAGGATACCATATGATTTTCTTTGTCCACTTCTGCTTGGTTTCTTCTGAGAATTATGTATCAGAACTGTTTAAGTTGGAGTTTCTGCCACAAATTTAACAGTGACAAGGAAAAGGAAAGATGAACTAGCTTCATCTTTTGTCACTGTCAATATCCTATACATCCATGCATCCCGATTCAATTGATCTATGCATTGAGTCAACATCTGAACTTACTTCCATGGATGGACGCTTCAACTACTTCCAATATTGAATTGAACGGAGTGACTCTCTAAAAGTCTGATACCTTATAAATCAAAATAAGAATCTAAGCACAGACATACATTATAATTTTACCAACTTGAAGGTATGTCTGTGACATTATTGATTTGTCATTCAATAATCATCAGGTTGATGAGATGGGACTATTTTACAACATAAGAATTCTATAGGCATGCAACCTTATAGGGATAAAAACAGATGCCAACATCATTTTGATGAATTTGATTTATGCATTATTTAATAGCTGTGTATATCCATAGCATTTCTATATATATTCATTGCTGAAAGGAGCAATAAGAGTACATTTTCTTAGGACATGAATGATTGATCAAGTAGTGAACATGAAAATTCAATGCGATGTATGCGAAAAGGCAAAAGCTGAGGTGCTGTGTTGCGCAGACGAGGCTGTGTTGTGCAAAGGGTGTGACTCAAAGGTTCATGCAGCCAACAAACTTTCCCAGAAACATGAACGTCTCTTTCTCCTCGACCATTCTTCTTCTTCCTCCTCCTCGCCCTCATCATCATCTTCTTCCCAGCTTCCTCTCTGTGACATCTGTCAGGTAAATACACAACTACAACCCCATCTCTTCTAATCCTCGTTTCGGTACTTCTCGTGCAAGTACCAACTCATTTGTGCCTGTAATGCTATGGATTTATAGTAAAACTAGCACATGCAGGAGAGAAGAGGATACTTTTTCTGTTTGGAGGATAGGGCCGTATTGTGCAGGAATTGTGACATCTCAACTCATGGAGCTTCCACCTACGTCTTGTCACATCGACGATTTCTGATAGGAGGTGTTAAAGTTGACCTCCACTCTAACAGAATCGACCCCTCGAGCTCACGAGCTCCTGTGTCAAAGGAATTCTCACTTGATTACACGCCAGGAAAGGAAAGCAGCGCAACGACGACCATGACAAGGAATTTGGAGGATTCATCGACAGAAACCAACGTGACTTTCCCCGGTGACGATCCTAGTTATATCACTCCTGAGCAACAGTATCAGTGGTCATTCATGGACGATACATACGACATCAACCATTTTGGCTTCTATGAATTTTCGGATGTTGAATCATCTAGGTTTGACATTAAATAGTAACAAAAACTTTCAAGGAACTGATCATTTCCTGTCACGAAATCTCATCAGCTTTTTCGTTAATTGTAGGCTTTGTAGCTCCAAATTTGCATATCTGTAGTTTATAATCAACCTCTGCTTCTCAGATAGTTGCTTCTTCAACACTTCCAACTATGTGCAGATGCATGTAACCTAAACAATAATATGGTAGTGTTATCTTATCCACCGCAAAACAAAAATTTGGACGAGCAGGCCACAAATAGTGTAATCCACCAACCAATTGTTTGTACAAAGTGGGATCATCAAATGTCAATCCTTTGGCTGTCAGCTGTTGTTTCTGATTAGTGGAAGTTGATATTTCATTTGTCGTCTGGAATGCAACTGAGACAAGGAACTGATCATAGATTGTGATTGACCACTCGATTGTACAATTGGTTCTCATAACATTGAGTATAAACCAGACATGTATGTAGAAGTTCCTTTATCCTTTATATCGATGTGATCAGGAAAGACCCTCCTCCAATTTTCACAAAGTGAAGATCTTCGTGCATTAGGACAACCCTGCCTCAGTCCCCTTCTAAAAGATTGTCTTTCTCCACAACCATGATTAGAAGTTAAAGGTTATTTTCGTGTTGTGTTTGTTGTAACATGGATTGGTGGAGGTACCAATTCTTTAACTGGTGACCGAAGTGTTATATTCTCTTCTTCACTCGACAATAATCTATAAAAATCATTAAAAGAAATTGCACCAAAACGATTCTCTTCTCCAAACACCTAACAAAAGGTAAATAAATTGTTTTAAAACCTTTATCAATAAACAAGCTCATTAGTAATGTAAACTTAATTAATAAAGAGACTGTTTTTAAATGACTCCATAATATATATATATATATATATATATATAGAAAATTAATTAATTATATATAGCAGCTATATCTTAATTCGTCGTTTTGCAAAAGTTGAGAGAGAGGGTTTTTAATTGTGCGCAGCTCGAATTCGTGATAATCTAGTCACAAAAGAGTAACTTTACCAAAATAAATAATTTGTATAGTTTAGCTTAATGGATATTTGATAGAAATGGTTGAAGATGATAAAGAAACAATAGCTTTAGAGTTTTTAATAGACATGGTTATTAGACCATAGAGTGCTTTAATATCATAACAAATGATGGCATAAGGGAGTAATTCAACCATTGTATATTAAACATGTAAGGTATACATATAGAATATACAAGGACATAGTCATAAACACATGGCCTATACTTTTTATTAGGAAGCTCAATGGTTACTACAAGAAATCTGTAATTTACTGACGGAAAACCACAAAGAAAAATGATTGTATTCTATCAATAATATAAATTTTCGACGGAATAAAATAATGGATAATGACGTAGTTAATACGACGATAGGTAAATTTAACGACAAATATTTTATGTATCTATCCAACGAACAGACATAACTCATACAAATTCTTTTTATTATAAATATTTTTTTAAGTGAACTAGTCTATCATCTTTAATCATAACATAATATGATTAAACCTGCCATGTTTATTACTATCTTGTAGTTATCTCTTCACACTGTTCTCTACTCTAGGCTTTAGTAGGAAAGTTTTGTAACCATTATCTTGCACCTTGCATACTCCCCCACAAGGAACATGAGAATTGTGTTGATCTTCATCCTCAAACACCATCCACTCCTTGCTGATTTTAGTTTCAAGTGTACAAGAAAAAAGAGTTGGTGCTAAGTTCAGATTGCTTCTTTTCTTCTCTCCTTGCTTACCTCCAACTGCCTGCCATTCCTGCTTCAGACTTGGCTGATGATTGTATCAGGCAATCTAAAATTGGCCAAGGAGCTATGATTGTACCGTTGATCTTGTTTTGTGACCTAGCATCACAGGTACTGCATTCCTCCAATGCCGCAACATGATCCATGGTAATGATCTGCACATATGGGTACGCCAAGTTCTTGTTCTCGATAATCTGCTTACAGTTCTCGTAGAAATCGTGAAGCTGTTGGCTTCGTGGAGAAGCCTTTCTCAGTATCTGACAGGCTAAAGCTCTTGCAGGCATCGTTAGATCAAAGAACATGTTGACCAGAGATGCGATATATTTGCAGTAGGTTGAGTAAATTTGAAAGCTCTCCTTCAAGATGTTACTCATGGCTGCTTGAGCCAGATTATTATCGGAAGACAAGATATGAACTGGGGAGCACTCCAATACCCTATCTACGAACATTTGATATTTGGGCAACTTGCGAAACACCATATCAATGGACTTCTCATCGTAGCATCTGAACTCAAGACATTGAGACACGACAGGTTCCAGCTTTCCAGCTTGATTGACTACCCAACCTATTCTTTCTTCGAGATAAGCAGCGTACCTGTGCAGAAAACAGGCTGAAGGGTGGTCTGAATTGTTGACAAACCAGCTAGTGTGTAGCAAAGAGAATAGAAACGAGAACAAAGTCGAGAACTGGAAAAAATGATTTTCATCTATCTCATTTCAACTGTACAGTAGCTGAAATACAAGCTGAAATAGAAACCGCTATTTAACTGACTACTTAACGAACTAACTCCTACGCTTATGTGCTAGCTATTGGAATCATAAATATATCGTAACATCCCCTCCTCAAGTGGGAAGTGGTGGTGAAACCAGTCCCATCTTAGCAACAAAAACGGCAAATTGAGGATTGCCCAGGGATTTTGTCAAAACATCAGCAAGTTGGTGACGAGTCGAAACATACATAGGAGCTATAAAACCTTCCTTGAACTTGTTTCGCACGAGGTGACAATCAATTTCCAGGTGTTTTGTACGTTCGTGAAATACGGGATTTTTAGTGATGTATAAGGCAGACTTACAATCACACCATAAAGGAATCAGAGTAGACCGATGGACGTGGAAATCCTAAAGTAAATAAGACACCCATTGAAGCTCGCAAATCGCGGAACCCATACTTCGATACTCTGCTTCACAAGAGCTGCGGGACATAGTATTCTGCTTCTTGGTTTTCCAAGAAACCAGCGAACCCCCTAGAAAAACACAATAGCCACTTAATGACTTCTGACTCAGAGGACACGCCGCCCAATCACTATCGCAATAAGCCTCAACATCCGTATTGGGCGTAGCTGAATAAAACAAACCAAGCGAACTCGTACCATGAAGATAACGAAGGACATGTAAAACACCAAGCCAATGAGTCTCACACGGATTGCATATGAACTGACTTAGCTGTTGAACACTATAAGAGATGTCGGGTCGGGTCATATTCAAATAGAGCAAACGCCCCACCAACCGCCGATACTTCTCTGGGTCATTAAGAGGAGCGGAAACTTCATCAAACTTATGATTCTGAGGCAACGGCGTGGAAGCAACCTTGGAAGCATCGAAGCCGGCATCCGACACAATGTCAGATAAGTATTTGCACTGAGAAACAAAAATCCCAGCTTCAGACCTCGCAATCTCGATACCCACAAAATATCTCGCATAACCTAAGTCCTTGATAGTGAACTTGGAATGCAAAAATTGCTTCACCGCAATAATATCCGTTTCATGAGTCCCTACGACTAAGACATCATCTACATACACAATTAGAGCAAGAAAAGAACTCCCGGAGGATTTCGTGAATAAGAAATAATCATGGGCAGATTGTGTAAAACCATATGATAATAACTGGTTAGTAAACTCCGCATTCCACTCACGCGACGCCTGCTTCAGCCCATAGAGAGACTTTCGTAGGCGACAAACTTCACCAGGCTTTGCCTT
>JANZLH020000035.1:2946020-2967433 GCA_026770325.2 Erythroxylum fimbriatum | reverse complement strand
AAGTATTTGGCTGTATCGACAGGCATTTGACCGGTATTTTGAATACCAGTCATTACGGGTCGGTACCAACTAATATTTAAACCACGTGCAACCGACCACTATTTTGTATCAGATTTGGTTCGGACACAAAACGATATTCAAAATCTTGATTTCAGCGGGAATTTCACTTAATATTGTCGTTGCATAACAAATTTAAGGCCTAAGGTGAAGTGATCAGCTCCTATTAAATTTTCAAGGATGGGATCATGTGAAGTCAGCATAAAACCATAGGCTCCTCCGCACCATAACTCAAATGCTTCAAATTCATTTATTTGAACCTCAAGATTTAATTTTCACACACAAAATTACATTGGAATAAATAAATCAGATCTTAATATGATATTTAATACAATAAAAATAATAATTATTAAACATGATTATAGACTAAAGTAAAAATTTTTAAAAAAAGTGCAGAGAAACGTAATCCCTTCCCATATGATTACATAATTTTAAAAAGATCGAACCGTTACGTTCGTCTAACGGCTACTTTCTGCTTTTCTCTCTCAACAACGCCAACACAAAACACCACCGCCTACCTCCTCTCCTCTCATTTCTCCGCCTAAACCATGACAGTGGAAGGATCGTCGGCGACGGCGATGTCGACTAACCTGCCTCAACCTCCTCCTCCTCCTCGAAGGCCTAGGGTGAGAGAGGTGAGCTCCAGGTTCATGACTCCGGTGGCTTCTCACTCCTCCTCCTCCTCTACTTTCTCCCCTCTTCCCACCCACAAACACCGTTCCACCTCGGCTCAGAGGCAGCGCAACCACTTGGATCCAGAACCCCTCGACGAGAACCCCCGCGCTGTTGTGAAGCTTTTCAAAGAGAATAGTCTCGGAAGCAGAAACGAGCAGAGGGGTCAAAGGCCTGATACTCCTATTGCCAACACTTGTTCGTCGTTGTCTTCTGCTAAACTGAGATTGATTCAGCACCGGTCTACCTCCAACGTCTCCGTGGCTACCAAGTTGTTTCAGTCGTCTGGGATTTCCACTCATCCCCATTCTACTGATTCATTTTCCTCTTCTTCTTCTTCTTCTTCACTTTCTCGTACTTCTTCGGATTGTCACGAGAATAACAATGAAACTCGCAGCTCCACACGATCTCTACCTGACCTCCGATCTTCTATGCCGGAGGCAGACATGTTGCCTAGCGTCTCCAGTAGGTTGCTGACGGAAAGAAATGTGAATAGGCCTATCGGGACCACTCCTGCTGACTCCTCCAAAACTATCTCTGCTTCGCCTTGTTCGCGTTCTCTCAATTTGAAGACAGTCAGGCAGCTTACTGGCTCTGTCAAGACGCCTGGCCTTCCTCTGCCTCCGATGAAGGTCACCAATGATGGTGGTAAAAAGAGCAGAAAAGAAGAGGACGTGCATAACCTAAAAATGCTTCATAACCGTTATCTACAATGGAGATATGCCAATGCAAAAGCAGAGGCGTCAATGCAGAACCAGAGAAAAGAATCTGAGGTTAAGTCCATTCTCCATTATAAATTGTATTGAACAGTGGAGTTGAGTTATTTTCATTCAAATATATTCTAGATTTCAATTTGACTTGCTTTTCTTATATTCTGCAGAGAAATTTATATTCTCTTGCCGTGAAGTTATCAGAACTATCTGAATCAGTGAAACGGAAACGCATTGAGCTTGGAATTCTGCACAGAGCTAAAACCATTTCAACAATCGTTGAAGCTCAGGTAAGGCTTCCTGATCTAGAAGAGTCATCTTTATTCAGATGTTTGTATAGGTTCAAGTTATTCCTTATTTGAGCCCATAATTCCCAGGAAAAAAGTCGGTCCTATCTTGCTTAATCTGATCTAGAACGGAAATTGCATCTGATCATCTGTAATATTATTGCTGTAATGCTACTCTAGATCAACTTTTCCAGGGGGAGAACTATGCTTAAGTTATGAATTTGGTTAGCACAAGTGAAATGTTGCTTTCTTGCTCTAGATTTCTAGCAACTTGATAAGATAAATTGGTTTTGATTGATGGAACTTGTAATGGAATGAGAAAGTTTCTTCCATGGATGGAATGTTTAAATACTCTCTGAATTATCTTTGTATCAGATGCCATGTCTGGATGAATGGTCAGATTTGGAAGCAGATTATTCAGTATCCTTATCAGAAGCAACTCAAGCTTTGTTAAATACCTCACTGCGACTTCCAACCAGTGGGAATGTTAGGGTATGATTTTTTTTTGTCTACTTTTCTCATTTTTGTTCTCCTCATTACCAGTTAAGTTTTGATTACTAACACAGGAAGACATTACATTGCAGATTGATGTAAAGGAGGTAGAAGAGGCACTAAATTGTGCAACAAAAATGATGGAATCCATAGCTATGAATACTCAAAGCTTCATGCCAAAGGTGGGTGGACTGAAGAAATTTCCATTTCATATTTGCAGCTTCAACAATACCAATATTTATTCAGGCCTTATCTAATCTCCATGTGCAGGCTGAGGAAACAGAACTTTTGGCTTCAGAACTAGCCAGAGTGACTGGTGGTGAAAGAGGTCTTGTTGAAGATTGTGGGGGTCTGTTGTCCATGATGTACAATTCACAGGTTCACCTCAGAATTCTCTTATGAACATGTTCATTCGGTTTCACCATTGTTTCCAATCCTCAGATTCGTGTTTGTTTGCTTTTGCCTGGAAATCAGGTGGAGGAGTGCAGCTTAAGGGGGCAGCTTATTCAGCTGCAACGAATCCGCCATGGCCAATGATAACCCCAAAACCGCAAATTTGAAATATAATGGTGACAGGATGAGGATGATAGTGTTGTTAGGAGAGATTGACAGAATTTCATTTGATTTCTGTTATGCTTGTTCCTATCTTTTGGTGTATTTCGTTACTGTAAATTTGTATTCTTTCACACTCCACAGAATAAAATTGATTCCATTTTACCCCATAAGAGAACTTTGAGTACTATAGCTACGTTACGGTTGAAATTTGGCCTAAGTTCCGCTCGATCAAGTTCGATGTTACATTCAAAACTTGAATTAACTAGATTTTTCACTTAGATCGGAGAGGATTGTAGTTTTGCAGCTTGAATTTTATTAATTCAGTTTGAACTTTGAATCAATTAAATAAGTTTATTTTATTAAAATTTTAAAAAAATTGTGTTTATTTACTCATTAAATAAAAAACTAATTAATAAAAAAGATTTAATTTTATTAACTAATTCAAGGCAATTTCAAGGTTATTCTTTTGTCGATGGTTATAAGGGGAACAGGTCTGCTGTTCTGATTATGGTATTCTTATCTTGTTTTGTTAAATCTCATCCATACATTTATGTGAGATCTACATAAATGTGTGAATGTGATTTAATAGCACAGACCACATAGTTAAAACACTGTAATCACTGGAATTTAAAGCTCTTTATCAAAAGTAATCATACTTGGGGAAGCTTATCATCAATTGTAATTAGGTTTGATATTGGGCTAGCTCCCACACACCAAAGTCTAACCTCGATCCAAACCTCGATCGAACTCGAGACTTGCAATTTGAGCTTGAGCTTAAGCTTGATCGGACTTGGATGACTTGAAGCTTGATTATGGTCCATCTAAGTCTAATCATTTTCTTTTTTAATTTAAACGTCATTTTTACTTAAAATTTTTAAGCTTCAACTTGAATAAGGTCAAATAATCAGAAGCCAATTATAAGTTAAAAAATTTCAAAAAAAAGTTTGAGTCTAGTCCAAAAATCGATTAACTTCGGACTAATTCAAGTTAGGCTCGGTCGAGCCTAGGTCCAAATACCATCCCTAATTTGTACCATAGTCAAGCAAATTCTTTAAGATTTGAAACATTTTGGAGGCTACTACCTTATCCATAAATGTATTTTATGTTTGTTTCTTATAATAATCAGTGTTCTACTAATTTGTGACATTAGCTTAGAATCAAGAATGGACAATGTTATGATCCAATTATGTAATAATTAATTAACCAGTGAATAGAATGTTAAAAGGATAGAAGAATGTAAGAAAGGATAATTCCAATCAATCAATTAATTAATTTAACATCAGATACATCAACAAGACAAGTGACACATTATTGCTTCTACTGAAAACCAATAATTGAAATTTTTGCCCAATTGATAGATTCTTGTCCTCACTCAAAAATAATTCAAGATTTCAATGTTAATAATTCAGCTTGTCTTTTTTCTTTCCTCGTATTGAAGTTTAGTAATGATAATAATAATATTCGAGTCGAGTCTAATTTTTACTGTAATTTTCTTTCACGATTTGAAATTTGGTCGTGTTTAAATAATTTAAATTTTCATCAAGCCAGAAATAAAATAATATTATTTCAACCAATAAAAATTTTAACTCATGAAGTACAACAATATTATCTTGATCAAGTAAATTAAAATTATGTCATTTTGATTAAACCAATTCGGATCAAATTAGGACAAACCCTAAACTCGATTCGAATCTAAAATATAGTCGATTTAAACCTCATTTATGTAGATTTAAGCTCGTATAGATCGAACTAATTTTGGGTCCACCAATTGAGAAAATAAAATGTGTTTGATGAACTAGAAAGCTTTAAGCTCCAACCACGCATAAGAATAAGATAGCTTTGAGCCCACATGGGTAGCTCAATTGGTTCTTAGGAAGATTGTCTGAGTACAAGGGTCTCAGGTTTAAATTTCGGCAGTAGTAATATGAGAGTTTCATGGCGGCTCTTTATACGCATTAAACATTGAGCCACCTTTTTTAGGAGTTAATCCATGATTTACACTTGACTGTCGGGCCAAAATGTAGGGACGCCTAGAGTGATCGGATCTACCTTTTGAGTGCAAGGAAGATAGCTTTGAATATGTAGCCAATACCCATTTAGCTTACGTACTTTCTGTGGGACTACGAAACTGTGTCTTTGTCTCTTACCTCTTCTCTCTTTTCATTCCAACTGTATGATATGGACTTGTTAGAAAATAAGAATCCAACTAATTGAATTATAGGTTTGGTGGGTCATTGCTTCTTCAACCCGCAACTCTTTGTGATGTTCAATCTGGATCAGACAAATGTTGAATGTTATCACATTCATTCGGTTTGCTCCAATTAAATTCGGTTCTATACATTTGGATGGATGGCCTTATGAGGGTAGGTCATCCCACCTCTTATATATAGCACAATTAAAATAATATATTTAAGTTAAATGTCTTTTAATATTTTTAAAATTTTAAATTCTTATATTATTACTAATAAAATTTTAAAATTTACAAAATAATAAAATTCTTGTTAATGTAATCTATATAGTGTTAATATAAATATACGAGATTACTCATTTGTTAATGTAACCAGTAAGATTACTCCTTTGTGATCGGAAGGTCACAGATTCGAGTTACAGAAACACCTTTGTAAAATGCAAAGGAAAACTATGTACAATTGATATACTTCTTCTGACTCCCGATCCTTACAAAGCAGAGAACTTTGTACACTGGGTCCGTTGAATCCAAAATATTATTTGTTTGAAAATTTTGAACAAGCTTTTATTGTTATGTTTTGTACTATTTTTACATTATATTTAAAACATAATAAATATCTTTTTAATAAATTTTAAATGAAAAATAAGGTGGCAACAAAAGTTAGGAACATGGAAAATCAGTGTCATTTTCATCACTGCTAGGCTTTACTGTGCTTTTGCAAGGTGGACACGTAAATCATGCCTCAAACACAGGATTGGAAGACAAGGTAGGAAAAAGGAGGCCTACACTGCAACCTCAGTTTTCCAGATATATAGTTCAAAATTCGATTAACTAGAGTTAATCTGTTGATTTAGAGTTACCATTGTTATATCTAATCACTATCATGAAAAAATACGATAAAAAATGGTGTTTAACATATATGACTGGCAGAATCAGAGTCTTATTTCTCTGCAAATTTTTGGAACAAATGGGTATGAATGGTTGTTTCAGGTTTCAGTAACTTGGTTTCAATCACTTTATGCAGAACATGAAGCAGAAGAAGGAGCAGTAAGATTCTAGTGCAAGATTAATCATCATCAGGTCGAACTATTTCTTTAACAGATGTAGCAGTAATGCCACCTTTAGAAGAGAACTTCTCAAGAAGGCTTTCAATACCTTGAATTATTGGATTCAAAGTTTCAAACCATTTGAACTCTTCAAGATTTCGTGTTAGATCATTTAGGTTAAGTTTATTTAATTCAAAACACGTAGTTTATGAATTATTGCATGCATTATCATTAAGATAAGAGCTAACTTGACTGCGTAGTGCGTACCACATAAAGTGGATGAGGGACTGCGTCGGTTGGCAGAATGTGACGGCCTTTAAGTGCTGCCAATTAAATTAATACTCTTGACTGATGTTTCATTGCACTCTGAATTATTGAGCCCTGCAGTTTAGCTCATGTGGTGCGAAGCTTTCCAGTTGTAAAGATAAACCATAATCTTCCAGCTTCCTTGGAGATGGGAATCTTTTGGCTCATACTTTGCTGTTTGTCCCTAGCAACAGCTTCTCCAGAATCTCAAGGCATGTTAATTTATGTTTACTCGTGATTTAGAAGAAAATTTAGAGCTCAGGTTCATATTTTGTGTCAATTATAACTATGAATTGATCTTGCAGAACATGAATTATCAAACAATGGGACTGCACAGCTGAAGGTATATCATGTGAGAGGAAAAGGTTCTTCACTCGTTCAGAACTCCACCTGGTCTCTTTCAGATGTACTCTTACATGACGAGGAACGTGTCAAGGCTCTTACCAAAAGATTAAACAAGAATCATGTGAAAAGCCCTTCTGGTTCCCGTCCTAAATTAGGACATCTCGTGAAACCAAGTTCTGTTAATATTCCATTGAACCCAGGACTGTCCATTGGTTCTGGTAATTACATTGTGAAGTTAGGCCTTGGCTCTCCTCCCAAGTACAATTCCATGGTCCTTGATACTGGTAGCTCCCTGTCATGGGTTCAGTGCCAGCCTTGTGTTGTTTACTGTCATCGTCAGGTAGACCCATTATTCGATCCCAAAGCATCTGCCTCCTACAAGAAACTGTCGTGTGCTTCTTCCGAGTGTTCTTCACTCAAAAGCGCCACCTTGAACGATCCCAAATGTGAAATAAATTCTGGTTCTTGTGTGTACACAGCCAGCTATGGTGATTCGTCGTTCTCGATGGGTTACTTGAGCCAAGACTCATTGACATTATCATCGTCCTCCCAGTCATTGCCAAGCTTTACATATGGTTGTGGACAAAACAACCAAGGATTGTTTGGAAGAGCTTCAGGTATTGTAGGACTAGCTCGTGACAAGCTCTCCCTGTCAAGTCAGGTATCTACCAAATATGGTGAGTCCTTCGCGTACTGTCTTCCTACAGCAACTTCTGGCTCTTCAGGAGGAGGTTTCTTGTCTATTGGAACAGTTTCTCCATCATCTTACAAGTTTACCCCCATGCTTAAAGACTCTAAAAATCCCAGTTTATACTTTCTGAGATTAGCAACAATTAACGTAGGAGGCCAACCTATAAGATTGTCTGCTTCAGAGTACAGTGTTCCAACCATCATCGACTCTGGAACTGTAATCACAAGATTGCCAGTGTCCATGTACTCTGCTCTGAGAGATGCTTTTGTGAAGATCATGTCCACAAAGTATGCAACAGCACCAGCTTTCTCTATATTGGACGCTTGTTTCAAGGGTAATCTCAAGACCATAACAGTTGTGCCTGAGATTAGTATGATTTTTCAAGGAGGAGCAGGCCTTCCTCTTGGAGCTCATAACAGTCTGATAGAGGCACAAGATGGTGTGACATGCTTGGCTTTTGCAAGTTCTTCTGGGGTTGCCATCATAGGAAATCATCAACAGCAAACGTTCAGTATTTCTTATGATGTTTCCAATTCCAGGATTGGTTTTGCTCCAGGAGGCTGCCATTAATATATATATATATATATATAATATACCTATAGAATATGACCAATAAATACTTGTTACATCAGCCTGACATCCTGCTTTTCTGGGGTATGTAAAACATATTACCTCGTTAACTGGAGGGATCAACCATGTCTCCACAAAGAGAGCTTGGGTTACAGGAATGATGTACATTTGATTGTACTATTCATGTAAGGTTAATTGTATTTAATTACAAGTATCATTTATCGCTTGAACCTACACTTCCTGTTTAGTCAATCAAAATGTGTTTTCACTTACAATCACTGAGAAATATCATATAATCTACACTTGCTCTGAACCCAGTTCTCGTTGGTTCTTGGGATCAAGAAGAAACACAAAAGAGCAGGGCTGTATTGCTCCTTGAGAATGTCTAGTTTCATACTACCACTTGACTTGATGTTTACAATGGAAGTACAGAAAAAGATGCCAATCCTGATCCTTCACAGAAGATAACCAAGAAAATCACAGGATTGCAACAGTAAAATAAACCAGCAAAACTACTGATTATCTAATCTTTTTTAAAAATTCTTTTTATAAAAATCAATTTCAATTATAAAAAAACACGAAATTAGTTATTAATAAAAATAAGTTACTGTTTTTCTGTTTATTGTTTTAATTTCTTCCAATTATAATAGATTTTGTTTTGTAATTTTTGTTTTTATAATATAATTTATTATTAAAATATTATTTAATTATTTAATATTAGTTATTAATAAAAATTATGAATAATTTAATTTTTATAATTAATATAAAAATCTTAATTTAATAATTACTAATACATAATATATTTAATCAACATTATTTTTAACCCCTGGGCTAGGGACGGTCCTTTGCCGACATACCGTATTTATTAGTATGGTTATGACCCCAAGCTCTTCCGAATTAGGTCAACAATTGAATTCCTTGTGTTGGAAAGGAAAGGTTTCAATTAATATCTCAATCACACCCACGTGATGCTCTTATCATTTATCATTAATTAATATTCAATTACTTATTTTTTCTAACCTTTGTTTAATTTAATTTGTAGCAAATACACTGCATCATGTGATCTTCATTTAACTATTTCCACAACTTATTTTTTTTAAAAAAATTAAAATTACATTTAATCCGAATCCAACCTAACCCGATCTAGCCCGATCTTAAGTTACCAGACTCAACCTGAGTTAACCAAACATTAGGCCAAGATCAATTTTATTTTAATTTTCAAGCTTCGGGCTAAACTCGAATCAAACTGAATATGAAAATTTTGAATTGACATATCATTTTTCAAATTTTAAATTAAAGAAAAAATAAAATAAGACTCAAAACGCATAACTTAGGCCCAACCGAACTTTAGGCCCAGCTTTAGCCCATGCATTAAGAGAGTCTGATTGCTTCAAAATCCCAAAGCAAGCATGAATTTTTGAAGGGAACAACTCACAGATGCTAATATAAGGTTCAAATCTCAATAGGTTACACAGTAAAAACAAAGAAAAGAGGGAAGAGTCTCATTGCCATTTCTCAAGTCTTTAGTTATGCTTTGCCATTTTACAAGCTAAAACTCTCCAACTCTTTTCCCCTGCTCTTCAGCTTCTGCCCCTCTGAAACATTGCCACTTGCCACCAATTATTCAGACTCTGATTCCGTTAGAACAAAATAAAAGAAGTAGCATGTCTTTTTTCAAACCCTTTTCAACTGTATAGTAACATGAGGCAATGTCAACTTTGTTTATACACCATAATGATGGATCCACCACCCTCAGATTCTCAGGAAAGTGGACACCAGAATGCGGGCACTGACTACAACTACATACAAGGGTGTAATATCACAGTAAAGAGTCAAGGTATGCATAATACCTGCATCTGTTGTACTGAAGAAGGCTTCCATAAGTGCGGTCCCAGACTCCGATGAAGAGGGATTCTGTATCAGGACTAAAAGACACACCAGAGATCTCCCCAAAAAAATCGATCTCCTGCTCTTTCTCAAAACCATTCTTTGCATCATATACGTGCACGAAGTCAGCTGGTTCTGCCATTGCCATGAACTGTCCATCAGATGTAAACCGAATAGATCTAATGGCTCCCAAATTTCCCTTGAGCACAGCAACAGATTTAGACAAGTTCCGGGCATCCCATATACGGCAGGTCTTGTCTTGATTCCCAGTGGCAAAGATGCG
The DNA here is from genome assembly GCA_026770325.2 of Erythroxylum fimbriatum. Lineage (NCBI taxonomy): Eukaryota > Viridiplantae > Streptophyta > Magnoliopsida > Malpighiales > Erythroxylaceae > Erythroxylum > Erythroxylum fimbriatum. The sequence goes on along the minus strand of JANZLH020000035.1, from coordinate 2,957,344 downwards.
GCCATCAGGATGCCATGCAGATGCAAATGAGTAATCCAAATGTCCACTTAACATCGTAATAGTCTGAAAAAAAAGTTTCAAATTAGCCAAAGCCATCCAAAAAGTTTTGAGGTCTGAAGAAATATTCAAAGGACATCAACTACCTTTCCTGTTTGAGAATCCACCAGCATTCCATCTGGGCTGTCACCAACAATTACAAGCTGCTTACCGTCAGGACTCAATGAGGTATGCTGCAAACAGAAACAAGAAAATATCAGAGCATGTTACTAAGAATACATGCAGGTCCTGATTACTGTATCGTGCTTTTCTTTTAATAGTTGTGAAGGAAAAGCGTTAAGAGAATATTTCGACTTAATACAATATTAGATCCTTATGAATGGAACATTCCCATCAAGCAAGCTTTTCATACTAATTCAATCTAGACGAGATTCGGACTTTGAGTTTATCTCAGCATTACGTCACACATTCATAAACACAGGATACCTACAAGAAAGTCTGTTCAACTAAATATTATTTCCTTTGTTACAAAATATAGTCGTATCAGTTTGGTATCACTTTTTCTTCATTTAGACAGTTTTTCTGTCTTAACAATGAAATATAGTGAAAAAGGATCAGTGACTGTTTGCATGCATGCTGGCAAACACTAAGACACTCAAATGTGAAGAGTTCAAAGAAGTTTAAGAAGGGAAGAAGAGAAGAGAAGACGAGCATAAGAAAGGTCGGCCTAATTTTGAAGCAATTACCTAAAGAAAAAGGCACCACTAGGTACAGATGTTAGTTGAAAAGAAAAGAAATTAGTCCCACACGCACACACGATCATCAGAACTCCAGGTGAAAATGGAGGACGAGGCATTTTCACCACAAAAGCACTCATCGTCACCATTCCATGACCCCCAAAAGTTATTTCTCGTTTGCTTATGCTTAGATAGTTTAAGAATGAAAAGGCATACAAATGTGATCATCAACAATTATTCCATTCAAACATGGTTTTCCTATGGTAAGGGCATGCAAATAAGACTATAAAGGACAAAAAACTGCATATAGATGGACAAAGTTCGCAAACAGCAGATGTAAATACAAAATGGATTACTTACATTAACTGGCCAACGAAAGGTAAAATGCTTAGAAAGTTGAAATCTCTCCATATCAAAGGTTCTTACTCCACAATCATTATTTGAAGCCATGAAATGAACAGCACCACTGAAAAAGCATTCAACACAAGTGTGTTAAGATTCACAAGGTCATGAGACCAAGATATTTACCTGACTTAATCAAAATTAGAGGCTGGATAAACAACAATAGCAGTTAATGAATGAAAACAAGTAAGAAACCTGGGATTATCATAAATCTCAACTGCATTTGTGATTGCATTATCATCATAAGTTGTCCTGAAGCAGAAGCTAACTCCAGGTCGATCTAAATACTGCATCATGAAAAGGGATAAAAAGAATTTATAAGGAATAAAAATCTTGCTTGAGAATGCAATGCAAAATGACACTCCTTTTATATTCATAGATTGTGACCCATATTGATAAGCAAACAACACAAAATCACAAAACTTGAAAGGGACAAAGAAAACAGAAAAAGAAGAAGGTGCACTTGATTCAACGCCCAATATTAGGATATAATGACTGCAAATTGGAACGATTAAACCAATTGTAAGAATGATGCCAAATTAAGTACACATAAAGCACATACATGATTCAGCTTTGGTCCAAATCAATACCTCTTAAAAATGATTTGGAAGGCCAGCAAACAAATAAATAACTTACAAGCACCAGAGATTACCTTGCATATAAGTTCTCCCTGAAAACCTCCAGCAATCAACAAATTATCCCGTACTGCCAGAGTACTAACTTGTGTTTGAGAAAATCCTTCCAAAAGGCTCCCAGGGTGTTTCTGTGAGACAAAAAAAAAGAGAGGAGAAACTGATTTGAGATCTTAACATTCAGTGAAATAATAATATAGGAAAGACAAAAATGAACACTTACAACATGCTTCACATAGAGATTAAAAGTATGATGTACCTCACGTGGTGCCACATGACCAGATACGTTAAGAACTTCGGTCTTCTTGCAACTTAAGGATGACCAATGGACAATCGAGAAGTGTGACATGAGGTAGACATCATGCTTTGATGTTGACCATACCAAGTTCCGCAACTTCATTTTTAAAAAGCCAGATTAAGATTTTAGACATTAAACAGGATTGTAAGTGCTTTTGTTAATCACATGGTCATTCTACACAAAAGAGGGTTATGAAACTCATTATGTGAAGGAAAAAGAAAGATAAAGGGATGAAAGAAACATTTTCAATTGAAAACAATGAAAATCTTGCCCAATGCATCATGTCAGCACATAACTGAAATCAAACTTAAGGGATGAAAGAATATGATCCTACTTGAAAATGAAGAATTGTTGATTTAACAGATCTGGTATTCCGCCAAAACTCATAGTATGTACCCCCTTTCCTAGTAGGCTTGCATTCCTGAAAAAAATCAAAATTGAAATGAAAAGGAATGTTCAAATGCATCTAATGTTAAAATAAAACAACAGGTTCTAATCTAATGGTACAATAAAACAACAGGTTCTACCTTTTCTGAACCTGCTCCTGATTGAGGTATGTTCTCGTAATTCTTGTATTGCTCTAACCTAGTTTGCCTGTACTTCTCACGGGAAATGCTCAGTCTGTCCCAAGGAATTCCTTGGATATCTTTTCCTCTCCTAGCATCTGCAGCAGATGTATCTGGTACCCTAGTATCCTGCAGAATAAACCAAAAAGATATTGCTGTAAAGGGCTCCCTTAGTGAAGCTGCAAAATCGTGACTCCGATGCCAAAGCAAATGAAGCACATGAATCATCATTACAAACTAACGACCAGTAACAGAATATAAGAGCCCAAATTCTAAGAATGGATGATATAAAACCAAAACTGACCAAATGATCATCATCATCATTGTCCTCATCCGACTCAGAATCACCCATAACACGGAAATACATATCATCATGCGCTTCTGCCATCTCAAAGTCCTCAGCCGCATAATCCATATCATCCCCTTGATCCTGGGACATTTTTGAAGAGTAACTTTGTACCTACACCAAGAAGTAAAACTCAAACATCAGCCAATAACCCCACACCTAATTCCTCAAATATACGAATGCAAGTCAAAATCATCTTCTTTAGTCCCTGCCCAAAAGCCCTCAATCAGAACATTAAGACCATTCTACTCGAAATTCAAATATATGGCTAAGCTACTAGTTACCCAGAAACAAAAGTTCAAGTTGCTTCAATTCACAGGCAATTAGGGTTCTTCCTTGAAGATATACACGTAAAACACAAATTGTGAATTAAAGCATTCTCGAAACTTACAAAGAACGAAGCTTTACACCAAACTCACCTATCCCCTACAATGAGACAATATTTTGACTCATCCCTTCGTCTTTAATTACTAGACAATTACCCAATTGAAGAACCACCTAATAACACCTTCACGAATTAACCCGTGACAAATTAAGATCAAACTACAAAACAATCAACAAGTAAAATTCATCGAAACAAAAAAATGCCCAAGACAATTCTAGCCTCAAAACCCTAACCTACCCATCAAAAAAGGATAATTTTTTAAAAAGAGGAGGCTAAAACAAAATCTCCACCCAATTAGATCTCACAGATTGCAGATTCATCATAACACCATATCAAGAAATTGAATCAGAAATTTAAGAGGAATGAATTGGGGGAAATAGAGAACCTGGGGATTAGATTAAACAACAGATGTTTGGGGTTTCCTTTTGTCTCTGTTTTGTCTTTAATTTCACTCCTCTTTTTTTTTTTTGGGTCCCTCGCTGATATTTGATGGAGAAGACACACAAACACTCAACCTCCCATGCCCCTTTCCTAGCACTTAAAAGTTCCCCCTTTTCATTCACTATATAATGTATAGTATTGTCATAAATGGTTATATTATTATATAGTATTTGATATTTACAATTCTTTATATTAGGTAAGATGGATAGACATGTAAGCTTTATCATTATCACGATGAAAGAGAGAGAAGGTTGAGGAAACATAACTACGTAAGGTGCGTGATTTGCTTTAGGTGATGGATAAATTGGTCATTTAGTCATCGGTTTCTTGGCTTATGGCATTGGATTAAGTGAATTTGTACAAGAAAAGAAGCTTGATTCATTACTCTTCTGCCCCTGCCATGCAGGCTCTCAACCTTTATGCTCAAGGCTTCTCGTTTTTGTCCCTTTATTGTTTTGTCACCGACCAACTTGTCCAAGTTCGCAAATTCTTGAAATTCTTAGTAAATTCTGTAACTTTTGTCTGAATTCATCAAGTTCATTGTCAGCTCTTGAAGCGATGTAACAGCTGAGAGAAACGTAAGCAAATGTAATAAAGTTTTAAACTTTGACACAAATCCTACGATGGTCTTGACCCTCTTCAGCGACAGCCCGCCATTTTCAAACCCCACAATTCTCTGTGAGGCAATTGCTGTTGGTGGATTGAGAGTTCATGCAAGATTGAATTTTTATTTGTTTACTACGTTCATATTCAGTACCCATTGAGCTATCACTGCTATAAGAAATGCGTCATTTTCAATAGTTAGGCATCCAACAAGGATTTGTATCTCTGTATCTTTATAGTTTTATGATCAGATCATGGTCGACCTCTGAGAACACTGGAACAGGCTAATGCTGCCAAACTCTCAAAAGCTCCGTCAACTCGGTTGAGGAACCCAACTGTTCCTTTCAAGGCTTGGGTCGTCCTTATTCCTACTCGCAGGAACAGAACAAAATAGAAAAGCAAAAGAAGAAGAATCCATTGGTCTTCACTATCGGCTTCATGTTGCTGCATATGCACTTGTAAGTTGGTCTCTAATTAATCAAGTGACGCAGTTCGAACAAATGTTTAAAATAGTGCAGAGAAGTGTGCCAAAGTTGACTCGGAAAAATAAACAGATTAATATCCTCAAGAAAAAGCTAACGTCTAGTAGATAGATCGGAATCTCTAAGACCTAGCAAACACGACTTGAAAACCTAAGATATATGAAACCATAGGCCCGGCCGGAAAGATGTAGTTTGAAGAACCCTCGAGAGTTGAAAGCCACAAAGAATGATCATGTTAAGTTCGAAAAATGAACGTAAGATTTGAGAGCGATAAATAGAATTGTTTCAATTTTTTATCAAAAGAGAAGTGTCTTCCCTTACAATGGAAAAGGATATTTATAGTATAAGAGTATGCCTAGCCATACAGGGTAAAATTAATGAAAATAATTAATTAAGAAAATGGCCTAAAGACTAAAAAAGAAAATTAATTTAAAGTAAATTTAATTTAAAGAGCAATATTTGAGAGTATTTATAGTATTGAGATAATTTCCTTTGAAGCTTGATTCTTTTGCCAAAATTGTCGAAGGAATAATTTTCCTTTGGAACTTGATTCTCTGCCAAATTTATTCATGCGCTTAGTCCATGCTTGCTATAATGGTCCAACTGAGGTAATGGGACACTTCCTCCTCCTGCTCGACATTTGAACTCTTCATTTGAATCTTCCTAATCAACCCCGCGCATTGACTCCTTAATTCTCTTAGCATGAGCTCGGGTTATTGATCCAACTGGCACATGCAAAGGGTCTCGTTGCCTTATCTTGGCTTTGTTCGTATCATCCCCTCTTTTGTCAAGAGGATTCGTCCACGAATCATCAGCTGCGTCAAAAGAAGATAAATCACTAACATTGAAAGTGGCTGATACATTGTGCTCACTTGGGAGCTCTAATTTGTATGCGTTGTCGTTGATCCTTTCAATGACTTGAAATGATCCATCCCCTCAGGGTTGCAACTTATTTTGCCTCTACTTCGGGAACCTCTTTTTACGCATATGGAGCTACACCCAATCACCTGGTTCAAAGATAACTTTACGTCGTCCCTTGTTGGCCTTGCTGGTATACTGTTCATTCTTCTTTTCAATTTGAGCTTTCTCTTTCTCACGAAGTGACCTCACTAATTCTGCCTTCTTCCTGCCATCTAACCTAGTCCTTTCATCAACAAGCAAAGACATTAAGTTCAGTGGAGACAAAAGATTAAATCCATACACAATTTCAAAAGGTGAATAACCAGTAAGCGAATGTGCAGTTCTATTATATGCAAATTCAGCAAAAGGCAGACACTCTTCCCAGCTCTTAACACTTTTCTTTATAACGGCACGAAGTAATTGATATAGAGTCGGGTTAACTACCTCGGGCTGGCTGTCAGTTTGGAGGTGACATATGGTAGAAAATAATAATTTAATTCCCAACTTCCCCCATAAGACCTTCCAAAAATGACTAAGAAATTTAACATCTCGATCTGACACGGTAGTTTTAGGAATCCCATGAAGACGTACTACTTCCCTAAAGAACAACTGCGACGTGGGTTGCATCATTAGTTTTACGACAAGGAATAAAATGTGCCATTTTACTAAACCGATAGAGTACCACAAAAATAGAATCGTTCCCCTTGCTTGTTTTAGGTAAACCTAGTACAAAGTTCATAGAAATATATGTCCAAGGTTCATCAGGTACAGGTAAAGGTATGTACAAACCCTGGGCTAACACTTTAGACTTAGCCTTCTTACAAGTGACAGAATTTGCACAAAATTTTTCCATATCACGTCTCATCCTAGGTGAATAAAAATGTTCTCTAAGCACACCTAAAGTCTTTTGTACCCCAAAGTGTCCCATTAAACCACTACCATGGGCTTCCTTAACAAACAATTCCCTAATCGAACAAACGGGTATACACAACTTATTTTCTTTAAACAAGTACCCATCCATCCAATAAAAACGAATAACTGTCCCATTCTCACATGCGACAAATATATTAGAAAAATTAGGATCCTTCGTATACGAGTCTTTAACAAATTCAAATCCCTAGAATTTGGCACTTAAAGTAGTAATTAAGGCATACTTGCGATATAAGGCATCTGTTACCACATTCCCCTTACCTTGTTTGTATTTGATCACAAATGTAAAGGACTCAATGAATTCCATCCATTTGGCATGTCTTTTATTTAGCTTGCCTTGTCCTTTTAGGTGCTTTAATGACTTGTGATCAGTGTGAATCACAAACTCCTTTGGCCATACATAGTGTTGCCATGTCTTTAACACTTTAACGAGGGCAAAGAGCTCCTTGTCGTAAGTAGGATAATTGAGTGGTGCCTTGCTGAATTTCTCATTGAAATACGCAATGGGTCTCCTATCTTGCATTAATATAGCATCAATGCCTATTCCCGACGCATCACATTCAATTTTAAAAGTCTTTAAAAAATCAGGTAAAGCTAGAACAGGTGCAGAGCATAAATTTTCTTTGATCAAATTAAAAGCCATTTCCTGCGCCTTGTGTGAGATCCCACATCGGTTGGAGAGGAGAACAAGTATGCCTTATAAGGGTATGGATACCTCTCCCCCACAAGACGCGTTTTCCTATGGGTGGGAAGCGCAAAACCGTGAGGGATTTAGCCCGAGGGGCAAACCAAAGCGGACAATTGATGTGGTTCTGCAAGTTCACAGGTCTCAAGTAGTACAGTATAATATCGTCCCACAGGGAGTAATATCTATAGGTGAGTGGTCTGGGCTATTACAAGTGGTATCAGAACCAATTCTCGACCCAATGTGCCAGCGTAGAACGTTGGGTCCTAAGAGGGTGGATGATGAGATCCTACATCGGCTGAAGAGGGAAACAAAGTATGCCTTATAAGGGTATGGATACCTCTCCACCATAGACACGTTTTTCCAAGGGTGGGAAGAGCAAAACCGTGAGGGGCTTGGAGCCCAAAGCGAACAATATCTATGGGTGGGTAGTCAATGATGAGATCCCACATCGGTTGGAGAGGGGAAACGAAGTATGCTTTATAAGAGTATGGATACCTCTCCATTATAGACGCGTTTTTCCAAGGGTGGGAAGAGCAAAACCGTGAGGGGCATAGGGCCCAAAGCAGACAATATTTGTGGGCAGGTGGTCGAGGCTGTTACAGGAAGGGTTGGGCCCTAAAGAGGGTGGAGAGTGTGAGATCCTATATCGGTTGGAAAGGAGAACGAAGTATGCTTTTATAAGGGTATGGATACCTCTCCCCGTGAAGCTCATTTAGCATATCATCTAACATTGGAATACAATGACAATACTTTACCTTTATGCTATTAATGGCTCAGCACTCAACACACATCCTTCATGTTCCATCTTTCTTGGGCACGAGCAAGACGGGTATAGCACATGGACTCATGCTTTCCCTAACGTACCCTTTGCTCATACGTTCCTCTACCTGCCTTTAAAGTTCCTTTGTCTCCTCATGGTTACTCTTATAAGCTGGTCAGTTTGGATTAGGAGTCCCGGGTACAAAGTCTATCTGGTGTTCGATTACCCTAATAGGTGGTAACCCACTAGGTATCTCCTTAGGGAACACATCTGAAAACTCTTGTAATAAAGAAACAACCAAACTGGGGAGGGAATTGTTAGTCAAATTAAGAGCAAGGAAAGACTCCTTGTATACCAATAAAATTAATTATTGGTTTTCCAATGGGACCCTCATAGTCTCACCTTTCCTTGCAAAGAAACTCTTTCCTTTTGTACTCTCCTTTTTCTTTTTTTTTTCTCTCGTTTTGCCAATCAAACTTTCTTCCCCTTTTGCACTCATTTTCTCAATATTTTTTTTGCAATCTCTCATCTGCCTCTTGTTCCAACTTAACTTAGTCCTAATAGACCTTCTGAGGTGTTAAAGGACCAAATATAATTGGCCTTACATCCATCTTAAAGCTATACGATTCTTGTAACCATCATGCATGGTTCGTCTATCAAATTTCCAAGACCTTCCTAATCAAATAAGGGTTGCTTACATTGAAACTACATCACATATCACCTTATCAGCATACGTCCCAATAGTGAATTCTACTAGCACCTGTTTGTTCACCTTGACCTCACCACTGTCATTGAGTCATTGTAACTTATAAGGTTTGGGGTGTTTGATCAATGGTAACCCCATCTTCTCCACAAAAACTACACTGGCAGTGCAAATACCTCCATTAATAATCACACTCTGAGGCTTTCCTCACACAAGACAATTGATATGAAAAAAAATTTCCCGCGGCAAGTTTGCCTCATTCACCTATGTCTGAGTATTAAGGGCTCTCCTAGATACCAAAGTTATCGGGACAACTATTAGTCCTGAATCTTCATCATCCTCATAGGCCTCATCATCTACTTCTGGAATCTCAATCTTCCTCTCTTTGGTCATCTTCTGTCCCAATAACCCCATTCCTGTTCAGTGTTATCCTCTTGTTGGCGCATTGAGAAGCTATATGCCCTACACTTTGACATTTGAAGCACTTAATGTCCCAATTCCTAGAAGATGTGGTACCCATCTTTTTTTATGCTTTTGTGTGGTCTCTACTTTATCCTTGTAATTTTGTGTCAGCTCTTCTTTCCCTCTTGACGATTCTCCTTTACTCTTCCAACCCAACTTATCCGACCCTTCCTCGCCCCACTTGGGTTTTGAGAAACTACTAACTCCAGCTGTGGGTCTGGAAATCACTCTCCGCTTCAACGCTTCTCCACTTTCATTGCCATGTGCACCAATTCTTCTAACTCCACATAATGGTACAGTTCAACCACATTAGCTATCTCCCTATTTAGACCACTTAAAAATCGTGTCATAGTGGCTTCCTGGTCCTCCTCAAAGTTAGCCCGAATCATAGCCATCTCTATCTCCTTAAAATAGTCAACCACACTTCGATTTCCTTGAGTCAAAGTCTGCAACCTGTGATAAATCTCCCTATGGTAGTGACCAGGGACATATCTCCTTCTCATGACAACCTTTGATTCTTCCCATGTCTCTATCGGCCTTTCCTGATTTCTTTTCGTACCATTAACTAACTGATCCCACTAGACTAGCGTGTAGTCCATAAATTTAGTGACTACCAACTTCACCTTTTTCTCTTCTGAGAATCTATGACAGTTGAGCATTAACTCCACCCTCTTTTCCCACTCTAGGTAGGCCCCTGGATCACTCTTACCCGAGAATGTGGGTGGATTTAATTTGATGCTCCGCAGATCACCATCCAACTCTCCTTGACCTCTACTCGTACTCCTAGGTCGCCTATTTCCCCATCGAGCTCTCCCAACATCTTCTGTAACCCAATCGTACTCTTTTCCCCACTTATTATCATCCCCATCTCCTTCCTCATGTGCATTCACCCTCACACCCCTAATTTTTACATTATTTCTCGCATTGTTTCCCCCACCTTGGGGTGCTACTCTTCTACCCTCAATCCTACCCAATCGATTATCACGTTCTATCAACGACACAACCAATCCTCTTACCATCTCTCGTAATTATTGTATTTGAGTGAATAGATATTGGTTTTACTACAGTAGTCTGGTATTATTACCTATGTTATCTGTCATACATGCAAGTGTGCTAGTGTCCTCTCATGACAAAAATTTTTTTTTCTCGTGTTTACGCTCAATGACTTTTACCCGATACTAGTCTCACGCACTTTGCCTTTTACCTCTCAGTGCCCTCACTTCTCAATTCGATCTTCACACTCAACAACTCAATCAAGCAATGACCATGTTCATCTAATTTAACAATCGAGATAATATTGTTGGAAAGGACAAGAAGTATCAATTCAAGAATTAAAGGTTAGGATTTCAATTTGGAAATACATTAAAATGACAAGATTTTTTTTAATAACTCACATGAGTAATAACGAAGATAATTGGAATAACAAATGGTAACAAAGAAAGTTAACAAGAGTAAATACAAATTTTTTGACAACAATTCACATCACAAGTAATAGAAGACATATGATAATGCTGTAATGGCGAAAAGTGAGTAGGAGAAGTCGTGATCATAATTCTTTTTCATGTTTTAATAAATAGCAGTTAAAGAAGAAATAAGATAGCAAAGTATGGAGAAAAAAGGAGTAGAAGTGAAAAGGGTTTTTTTAATAACAATTTACGAGGGAATATTAAATATTGTGATCTCAAAGGTTACAAGAGAGAAGTAATGTTGACACTATCGAGATAGCAAAGGAGGAGTAGACGTGAAAGAGAACAAATAATGTTTTGTTTTTGTTTTTGTTTTTTTTAGAAATCAACGAAATAAAAGGACAGACAAGAAGATAGCTTACCGGAGGTTAGAAATTAGCTCTAATATCAATTAACACGGAAAAATAAACGGATTAATATATCCTTAAGAAAGTTAACATCCAGTAGATAGATCGGAAATCTCTAAGACCCCGCAAACACGACTTGAGAACTTATTGCCTTTAAGTTTATTTAGTCATAATTAGAG
>JANZLH020000035.1:2874509-2884778 GCA_026770325.2 Erythroxylum fimbriatum | reverse complement strand
CCAAACACATCTGTCCTGGAGACGGAGACAAGATTCTCTGTTCTGTCCACCATCAACCAAACAGCTCTCTGTCCCTAATTTCTGTTTCGTCCCGTCCTATTTTGTCTCGTCTCGTTCTATCTCCAGTTACTAGAGACGCTAACCAAATAAAGCGTAATAGAAATTTCTTGTCCTTATCACGTTCTAGTTGTGTGAGCTCATCATCATAGTGTTTAAACCTACAGCGACGGCACAGATTCATCCCAAAAGTGTCACTTCTGTGTATTATTATTATATTATAAAAAATGTAACTCACGACAGAGAAGCATCTCTTCACATCTTTCTGCAATTATTGTTTGCCAATCCGCTTCCTTCTGGTCCAGAAGCTAGTTTTTATCACTAGGACAGTATTTTTATTCTCTGTACTTATTTTCAAAAAAAAAAAGACATACTAATACTATACGGATAAGACGAGAAACTTATCGGTGGCCGAGATAAAGGGGACCAGATCCTCTGCCCCTTACTTTAATCGTATTCTGTCTTTTTTTTTATCCAAACCATCCATATATGTAGGTCCTACATAAATAAACGGCTTGGATCAAAAAAGACAAAATAGGTACACACATTTGCGGACAGAGGATCTTCCCCGAGATAAAGAGTTGAACACGCTTACCTACAGAGAACCACTCACTTGTCCACCAATTATCTTTCCTAGTCAACCAAGTCTTCCGACCTCCCGTCACAAACTTTGTATCTTTTTTTCATTTACAACCAAGACGAAGCTGATATCACTTTGTTCTTGCTATTTCCTCCTCGGGATTTCATACAGTCCTCCTCAGCTTCGATCTTTGGACACAATTGCAATAAGATATTCATGGCTGCAGAAGCTGCCTTTGGAGCCGCTCTCGGCGCTCTCCTCAATGTTCTATTTGAAAAAATGGCTTCTAGAAGGTTTGAGGATTTTATCATCCGTCAGAAACTCGATGTTGGGCTCTTGAGAAAGTTTAAGAGTTCTGTGAACTCCGTTCGAGGTGTTCTCGACGATGCAGAGGAAAAGGAGAACTGGAAGCCAGCTGTTAAACAATGGCTTGACGACCTTAAAACTGCTTTCTTTGAAGCCGACGATTTGTTGGACGAGATTGATTATGAAGCTACTCGGCTCGAACTGGAAGCTGAATCTCGATCCCTCGTAGATAAGGTTTGCAAGTTTTTACGCCCTCGGAAGTCATTTAAGAAAGGGTTGAAAGCGAGGCTGATGGAGATACTGGAGAAAATTGAAGATCTGGTGAAACAAAAGGATGCGCTTAGCCTGACAGAGAACATAGGAGGTGGACAATCCACTCAAAGGATACTCATTACGTCTCTTGTTGAAACGTCTGACATTTTTGGTAGGGAAGGAGATCAGGAAGCAATAATGAAAGTGTTGCTTTCAGATGATGTCAATCGCAGCAACAAGTTGAGTATAATTTCCATCGTGGGCCTCGGTGGGATAGGTAAAACTACACTTAGCGCAGCTCATCTACAAAGATGAAAGAGTCCAAAACCGATTTGATGTCAGGGGGTGGGTATGCGTTTCAGATGTGTTTGATGTTCCTAGAATAACAAGAGATATTGTGAAGGAAGCGGCTCAAATGGCTTGTGATGGTAAGACTTTAAACCAGATCCAGGTTAAGCTAAACGAGGAATTGACAGGAAAAAGGTTCTTGCTTGTGTTAGACGATGTTTGGAATGAAACTGTCAATTATTGGGACCAATTGTTAACGCCTTTGAAGTCTGGGGGTCCTGGAAGCACGATTATCATGACCACACGTAATGATGGTGTAGCAACAACTGTGCGTTCTAGCTCAATATTTCGTTTAGGTGAGTTGGATTTTACTGAATGCTGGCAATTATTCTGCAAATATGCTTTTGATGATGAAAACTGTGATGATTATCCACATTTAGAAAAAATTGGTCAGAAGATTGTGAAAAAATGTGACGGCCTTCCTTTAGCAGTGAGAGTAATGGGAGGTGTCTTGCGCTCTGAGAGAAATGTAAAGGATTGGGAGAACGTTTTAAGAAATGATCTGTGGGAAGTTTCTAAAGATGGCATTCTTCCAGTTTTAAGATTGAGTTACCGCTATCTTCCATCGCATCTAAAGCAGTGCTTTGCCTATTGTTCAATATTTCCCAAGGATTATAAATTTGAGAAGGAGCAATTAATCCTTTTGTGGATGGCAGAAGGTTTTTTGATTGAAAAAGGAAACAAGACAATGGAAGAAAGGGGTGAAGAGTACTTTAAGCAGCTAGTATCAAGGTCTTTTTTCCAACATTTTAATAATTCTTTTGTCATGCATGACTTGATCAATGACTTGGCTGGAGTTGTCGCTGGAGATTTTTGCTTTAGGTTTGAGAATCAAGAAATTAGCAGAACGTTTGAAAGGCTTCGTTATTTTTCATGTAAGGTGGTTGAAGAAGAATCATCATCTCGGCAACTTTCGACTATCTTCAAATCTCACCTCTTGCGCACGTTCTTACCAGTGTATGATTCAAAATGGGAGCAACCAGGACAAATGCTGCAAGAGATGATTCCTGATTTATTTCTAAATCAGCAACGATTAAGAGTGCTATCTTTGTCCCAATGTCAGAAGGTGTTCAAGTTGCCCAGTTCAATCAGCCATCTGAAGCATTTGCGATATTTGGATCTCTCTACGACATCAATCGAAAGTTTACCTGAATGCTTGTGTAGTTTCTACAATTTACAAACTTTGAAATTAAGTTGGTGCTGGAACCTTGCTAAGTTGCCAACTAAGATGGGAAGGTTGATTAATATGCGCTATCTTGATATTGAGGGAACAAAATTGCAAGAGATGCCTCCAAATATGGGCAAACTGATAAAGCTGCAAACGTTAACTGATTTCTTTGTGGGAAAGCGGGAGGGTTGTGGAGTTAAAGAATTGGGGAGCTTTCAACATCTTGGAGGAACGCTTAGAATTCATAATCTTCAAAATGTAGTGAATGCCAAAGACGCTTTGGAAGCCAAGATCAAGTGTAAGAAGAACCTTAAGGAGTTGGGGTTATATTGGGTGGGTGATACTGATGATCCACGTCACGAAGAGGCTGTACTTGATGGTTTGGAGCCTCACACAGAAATAGAAGTTATTTCAATCGATGGTTATGGAGGTAATAGCTTTCCAAATTGGCTAGAAAGTGGTGCATTTCCTTGTCTCAAAAAGCTCAGGGTAAAAAGTTGTCCGAATTTAAAAGGCGCTCTACCTAGTCATCTTCTCTCTCTGGAGAAACATGAGATTGAGGGTTGTCCGCAGCTTCAAATTTGTTATTCAAATGCTCCCAACTTTTCTTCACTAGGATTAATTACTACTTCTCGGCCCTACTACTTCGTTAGTTCCATCTGTCTCGAAATTATTAACATCCAGGAATCTGTACTGGAAAAGATTGGGCAACTTGGCTCTTATTTTGAATTGATTAGAATTACAAAACATGAACCGCTTAAGTGCTTTTCATTAGAGCTATTCCCTAAGTTAAAGAGTCTGAGAATTGAAGAATGTCCACATTTTGAATCCTTTTGTTCACCCAGTCAGGAATTTGTCCCTTTTGAATTTCTTACAGAGCTTATTCTTAAGGATTGTCCAGAACTGAAGTTCCTACCGGAGTGTATGCATTCTCTTCTTCCTGCCCTTTTGACGTTAAAAATAATTAGATGCCCAGAAATCGAGACATTTCCGAGAGATGGCTTGCCTTTGAAATTACAATCACTTGCTATCTGGAATTGCAACAAACTGATTTCCAGACGTATGAATTGGGATTTGCAGAAACTCACCTCTCTTACTTCCTTCAGTATTAAGGATTATGAAGCAGAAGAAATGGAATGCTTCCCAGAGGCGACCTTGCTGCCCTCCGTTCTTACTTCTCTTGAGATTTGTGATATGCCATATTTAAAATCTCTGAACTACGAAGGGCTTCAATGTTTTGATTCTCTTGAAGAGTTGATAATCAAGTATTGCCGTAGGCTCCAGGTGGTGGCTCCAGGTGAGGGTTTGCCCTCTACCCTTACCCATCTTGAAATCACTAATTTTCAGAATTTTCTCTTCAACAAAAGATTTCCCGTCTTAGAGAATTGAGTATCTGGGAATGCCCTAAGATTCTATCCCTACCAGAAGAAGGGTTGCCACCCAATCTAATCACTCTTAATTTGGGTAGTCTCCAGAATCTGAGGTCTGTAAAAGGGCTTCGCCACCTTCCTTCCCTCCAAAGTTTGGCAATTTCGGAGTGCCCTCATCTTAAAACCTTGCCAGAGGAGGGCTTACCATCCTCCCTTTTTTATCTATGTATATGCAAGTGTCCTTTACTGGAGAAAAGGTACGGGAGAAAGAAGGGGAAATATTGGGCCAAAATTTCACACATCCCAACCATTGATATGTACGAAAGGAGTAGTCTGTTGATTGATTGGTTTAATCAAGCGTAGGTAGTTATTGAAAATTGAAGATGAAAAATGGAAATGGCTACAAGGAGTTATGTGTTTGCTGCAACATCACAGCCTCTGTTGCTTGCACCCCTTATTATAGGTTTGAATTTCATCTTATTATTTCAACCTTTATATTATTTATTATTATGAGATACGATATGCCTTCAATTTTGTAATGCTCCCCAATTTATTTCTCATTTGACTCAAAATCTTGAGCTACGACTCAAAAAATTGTGCAAAATTTTTATAACTTTCTTTAAAAAAAGAAAATGTCTTATTAACTTGTCGTTAAATTCTTTTCTGGGCCTTATTCTTTATTTATCATTTGTTCAAAAAGATAAATTAATTAAAGTAGGTTTGTATACCAACTAAGTTTGATTTTGGACTGAAAGAACTCGTTTTTAACAGTCAATATCCCAATTCTTCCTTATTTATCCAAAATTCCAAAATGATATAGTAAGAATTTAAGATAAAACTTGTGATTGTATTTACATTTTATAATGTGATTATACATACAAATTCTGATTAGAAAAATTGTTTAATTATACTGCGATATGTGCATTATAATTGTCTTTTTATTGCTCATCGTAGTTCCTAGCGGAACTGAGGATGGCCTAGCAAATTTTCACATGTAGAGATGGAGCTTCAGAAACCTTGAGTTTGTCAGGAAGAAGGACATAAAGATTACAAATGAGCAGTTTGTTTCGTAGTTGTTCACAAAACTCGAGACCAAAGCCATATCTTGAAGCATGGGATGTTAGATTAATTTTAACAATTAATTAGTGCCCATATAATTTATGGATTTGAGTGCTTCTTCCTTAGTGTGTAAGTTCCAATATTACACATTTGTCTACGTGATTTATACCCTAAATCTTCACCTTGATTAATATACTTATATAGGTTACATTGTAGCAATGTTTAACAACTCAATACATAAATCAAATCTAAGCGATTCTCAGTCCTTTGCAACGACTTGTGAACATGTCAACTATATCCTCTAAAGTGTAAACCTTTACTAATGAGATTTGAGTATATGCAGTCAATTTTACGAAACATAATATTCTTCGTCATAATACTCATCTTTCTTTTTCCCAACTTATATAGCAAGATAAATAAAAACCTCAATTATATAACTATTATTTGGTGATATTTTTTAAATAAAAATGATGATATTTTTTTATAAAAAAACGATGATATTTTTTGTAATTGATTGTCACATATTAATTGACTCCCAACTATTTGACGAACAACAGGTACATGTTTGTCGGAGTTTCTTTTGCTTTGATTATGTGAGAAGAAACTATATCTTCGTTGCAAGAGGACCCCTTCAACAAAAGTTGCAAGCTTTGTCTTTTCTAAATTTCAGGCAGGTTTTACTGCAGTTGCGTTGTTTTGATTATGCCCTTCAATCCACTCATCGAAAAGATTAGATCTTGGGGGTTTATATGAGCTGTATATACTGCACATACACATGGCTGACGTTGTGGTTTTATCTGTTATAGAAAAGCTTGCTGATTTACTCAATGAAGAAGTGGCTTCTCTGCAATGTGGCATACAGGATCAAGTTGAGTCAGTTCAAAGGGAGCTGACAAGAATTCAATGTTTCTTAAAAGATGTAGATGTGAAGCAGAAGAGCGATGAAAGACTCAGGAACTGGGTTAGGGACAAAAGGGACAAAGAGGAAATTACAACACTAAATCAACGCTCTGGGGTACACTGCGTCGTGCGCATCTCGACGGAGGAGCTCCTAGATGCCAAAAGGTGGCTCCTGGAGGATATGAAGGCTCGGACTTAAAATGCCTGCGAGATGAGCAAGATTGTTTGTGCACTGGTTTCCTTCCTGAAAAACATACTGAAGTTGGATCGTCCACTTCTGGTTCAACAGCTGTTGGATTCCTGTCACCAAAAAAGAGAACTCGGTGAGAATTAAGGGTGATTTAGAGAGAAGATTGATAACCTCGAGAGAGTTGGTTTTGACAACCTCACGTCTAAAGCCCAGGTCCCATGCCAGTGTGAGGCCGGAGAGCACCCCCCAGAGCTCGGCAGCAAGAGGCGAACCCATCCCAAGGTGTTGCTGGAACCCCCTTGTCAAAACCCGTTCTAATCTCGAATAATCCCCCCAGAGGAAACCGTTGTGGATCCCTGGGTCATTGCGCCATCAACATTGACCTTCACCCAGCCTGGAGCAGGCTTAGTCCATCCCACGAAGAAGCCCACTGGTAGGCCCTGAGTGGGAAACACACAACTTGCCATCGCCCTAGCTCGTGCGATCCACCCCACGTAATTCATGATAATGATGTGGCCCTCATCCGACCAAACAAAGCTCTGCTTAAACAGGTAACTGTTCCTCTATTTCCAAAGGAACCAGCAAGTAACTCCAAAGACTGTGGTCCACGCTTCCTGCTGTACCTATGTTTGTTTCGTAAGGTTAAAGGTCAGCCACGGCTCCTCCTCCTGCTAGAAGAAACCCGGACCGACCACTGCCTGAGGAAAGTTGCTCTAGAGAGCTTGTACTCGAGAATAGTCCCACAATACGTGGACGATAGTCTCTTCCTGCCCACAGAATTGGCAACAGCTGTCGTGGGCAATATGGCGAGCAACACGCTGTTGATTGGTCATAAGTTTTCGTCGAGCTACCATCTATAGAAACGACCCAAGCGCTGTGGGCCCGCCTATTTCTAGATAATCTCCACAGCGGGCGCTTGTTACCCGTGGGTCGACCCTCAATTAATTCGTAAGCAGACGCCACAGTGAACCCGCCATGAGGTGTAGGTTCCCACTGCAGGCTGTTTGCTGTCATATCCTCGACAACAGGGCCGAAATTCGCAAGGGCCAGGCAAACTGTGACCGAGAGATACAGTTGGAACTCCTGCCAGAGCCAATTGCCACTGGTCGTCGTGAGGTCTGCGACTGTAGCAAACCGTAGGTGATCTGGCACTGGCGAGGAGGCCAGATGAATAAGAGGTCCCCAATAGTCCAGCCAGTTGTCCATTCAAAATAGCACTCGCTTGTCGTTTCCCACGGTCCATTTAATCCCTTGTTGGATCTAATCCCAGGAAGCCGAAATCCCTTTCCAGACGGGCGAAGCCCCTGACTTGGCGATCATGAGGGGGAGATGCGTAGTCTCGAGACTATACTTGGCTCGAAGAATCTGAACCCAAAGTGCAGTAGGTTTAGTGAGCAGGCCCCAGCCCAATTTAGCCAGTAAAGCGTCATTCACTGACCGAATGCGTTTAATTCCCAGCCCTCCTTCCACTTTAGGCTTGTACACTGACTCCCAGTTAACCAGATGCAGCTTGCGGTGTTCAGGCAAGGATTCCCATATAAAATCACGCCTGATTTTTTCCATGTCATCTAACAAACGACGAAGGAGGCGCATCGTTTGTATAGTGTACAGTGGCAACGCCGCGAGGACTGCCTGAGTTAATGTAACCCTGCACGCTAGGGACAACATCCTAGCGCTCTACCCTGTAAGTTTCTGCTGAGCATTATCCAGGATATGATGATAGGTGCGCCTGATAGTTCGCTCATGGATCAAAGGGACCCCTAAATACTTGCCCGTGGCTTAAGCGCCTCGCGGTTTCCCTAGAAATGTTCTTGGAGAAAAAAATCCGAGTTTTAGCAATACCAACTTGTTGCCCTACAGCTCGGCAGAAGGTTGCCAACGTTTGACCGAGAATCTGCATCTGTCGATCCGCAACTTCAGCAAAAAGCACGAAGTCATCTGCAAAGAAAAGGTTGGATATGGGGGGTCCCCTGCGGCCTAGCTTGATCGGTTTCCAAGCCCCTTTTCCCACCTCCGTGGATATGAGATGGCATAGGCGCTCCATGCAGAGAACAAAAAGATAAAGCGAAAGGGGTCCCCTTGCCAGATACCTCTTGACGGCGGGAACGGCTCCGAGGCTGTGCCTTGCCAAACAACTTGAAGAGACATAGTTGTAACACACTGCATAATGACCTAAATTAGTAATTCGGGCAAGCCAATATCCACTAAAGTCTCATGAACAAACTGCCAACTGAGACGGTCATAAGCCCTTTCTAGGTCCACTTTTACGGTCATGTACCTCGTTTTACCATTCTTCTTCTTCATTGAGTGGATCACCTCCTGAGCTATAATGATATTATCTGTTATATGCCTGCTTGGGATAAAGCTGCATTGGTTCGTTGCTGCTAAATGATCCATGTGCACTTTCAAACGATTCACAATAACTTTGGAAACAATCTTATACAGCACGTTACACAGGCTAATCTGCCTAAACTGAGAAACCTAAGTCGGGGACGGGATTTTAGGGATCAGGACCAGGAGCGTGTGATTTAATTCTTGTTCCCAATGTTCCATCCGGAAGATTTTCTGAGTGAAAAGACAGCAGAACTGCCATCGACTCCGGGACTGGTAAAAGACAGCATTAAACCCATCGACTCCGGGGGCTTTGTGAGGACTCATATCGAAAATTGCCCGTCGGACTTCGTTTGCCTGAACAAGACTATGAAGAGCCTAGACCTATGCCTCAGAGAGGGGCGGGAAGGCACCGAAGATCGGGAACTGCGAGGTAATGCCTAGGTCACGAGTGTAAAGTTGGACAAAAAAGTCGATGACTAGGCTACGCAGTTGTGCCGGGTCCGATTTTTGGTTCCCATTAGAATATTTGAGCCTCTCGATCTGCAGCTTCTTCCGTTTGGCAAGGGTGATCGTGTGGTAAAACTTAGTGTTACGATCACCCGTGGATAGCCATTCACACCGGGATTTCTGATTCCAAAAGATCTCTTCCTCACACGGGACCTGAAGTAACTTGCCGCTGAGCTTGTCCTCCAAAGGTTGCAGAGAATCCTTAGTGGCGGTCGTCTGGGCACGCTGAATCCCTTTAAGGCGGGCTACTAGCTTCTTTTTCCGGTAAAAAATGTTACCAAACTCTAGCTTGTTCCAACGGTTAAGGTGCCTCAGCCTCACTTCTAAAAGAACACAATCTGGGCTTTAGACTCTTTATTAACTTTATACTAATTTTTCATCTATGTTTCTACTATTATATATTAGGGTAAAAGATATAGACATTCTTTATAATTTAAGAATCTTACAAAAATTCTATAATTTTAAAAATTCTTAAAAAAACTCTTTAATGTTCAATTTTCCAAAAAAAAACTTATTCTCTTAGAGACGAAACATATGTAATAGGTATATCAGACACAGGCTAATTAAATATTGTTTACGTAATGATTTAACTCAGCTCTTAAACTCAACCGAATTAAGTAAATATGACTCAAAATAATAATTTATTATAATCATTTTAAATTATTAATTTAAATTAAATTTAATAACTTCTTTAGGTTTCAAAACTGAATTGGATCACTATAGTTAATTAGTATATGTTTGATGTTAATATTAGGTGTATATCATTATTATTTTTTAACTATATAATAGAAAGAACACTTTTGGAAAATTAAAAATTAAAAATAGTTTTTACAAAATAGTTCTTTATTATTAATTATTTTATGCACAATATTTTCTAAGGTCCACAATGTAAATATTGGAAATGCCTTATCATTCCAACCCTTCATAGTACATACCCCATTGTATTATAAATTCACTATTTGCCGGTGTATGAATTTAGGTAATAAACTTACAATATATGTCAATATCATGGGACTGTCTCAAATATTAATAAGTTAATCCGGACACACACAAGGTGTCCATAATCATAAAGTAAGTGCTCAATTAATTTATTTAATGATCTTTTTTATATTTAAAATTCAAATTTTTTGATAGATGATGACAATCTCTTTTAATTATAATTCAAATTCTTTAATTTTATTTAATTTTTATCCAGTTT